>BQNB010037481.1:34738-49414 GCA_026074375.1 Tanacetum coccineum
AGGTAACGGTCGAACGTAAAGGGCCTATAGTGTGACTTTTTCTTGAGTACTAGGCAATTTGGCATCTTTCAGTGTTCTTTCATTTTTTGACAAATAGATGCATTTTCTCACTAAAAAAACATGTTGAGTGAAAATGTTTAGGCGACCTGCAGTGGTCGTTCGACAGGCCGGGTCGCCCTTGTGCCGATCGAATCGCCACACTGCAAGTAGTCGGTCAGCTTCAAAATAGGCAACCCTTTCGTCCCCTCGACCGATTGTGTAATCCACAAGGTGCCAAAAAATGTACCGTTTGATAATTAAAAAAAACTTTTTAATTTAAACATTTTTCAACATTATAAATACCTCATTTATTTTATCATTTTATATACAATTTATATAAACTTTTAATCTCTACCAAAAATCTTAAATTACTTGTTCGCTTTCACATAACGTTGATGAAATCAAAACTATGGTTCGGAAACAAATCGAGGAGGATAAAGTTCGTCAGCTAGCCATTATGAACTTATCCGTTGAATTTGAGAATGCAAGCATAGCTAAAGATGATCTAAGGAAAACATACGATGAATGCAGTGACATTCCACAAAGGAAACGTGCTTTGATCGATACTTTTTTGAAACAAGAATCTGATAAAGATTACGAGATATATAATGCTTTGTTTAGAAAGGTGGAAAAAAATAAAACATCAAATGCATACTAAATTTGTTTGGATGCATGTAAAAAACAAATAGGACTATTGTTTTTTAAATTTCGTATTGTAATTTTTATTTTTATTTAAATGAATGAAAATTTATTTACAACGAGGAAGATACAAAGTAGAATACGAGATTTTATTCATTGAAATACAAAGTTAAATACGACATTGAAATACTGACACTCTTAAAGATGAGTTATGGAATGCCATCGAAGGAGTGATCAAGTCTTTTGATGCAATTTGGATTATTTTTGGTGACTTCAATGTTGTTGGAAGTCATGACGAACGTATTGGTAGCTCTTTTGATGACAGGGATGTCAATTCCTTCGATGAGTTTGTTACTCGCGTAGGCTTATTCGACTTCCCTCTTGGGGGAGGAGGTTTACTAGGTTCGACAAGTATGGGAAGAAAATTAGCAAGCTTGATAGGTTTTTGGTTTCTCACAATTTCTTTGATTTCTGGAAGGATGCAACGGTTACTGTCTTATGTCGCTCCTGGTATGATCATTGCCCTATTTCTCTTAAAGCGGGCCTTTTAAATTCTGGCCCAAAACCTTATAGAATTTTCGATAAATGGATTGGTGATGTGGATTTGAAGGAAGTTATTCCTAAGTCTTGGGCCTACTCTTTTTTCTCAACCCCTGATGTGAACCTTAAAAATAAGCTGAAAAAGTTAAGGTTGGATATCAAAGCATGGACTACTAACCGTATTTGTGTTCAGAACAAAATTAAAGACGATCTTATTCAGCTATCGGGGGAATGGGATGTAAAAGCCGAGAATGCTCTTATAAATGAGATGGATGTTGTTAAACGTGAGGAATAGATCATGGATCTTAATCAACTTGATCAAATCCATTATGATGACTTCAAGCAAACATGTTGTTTAAGGTGGGCTGTCGAAGGATTTGAAATTACCAGGTTCTTCCATTCTCTGCTCAAATATAACTACTCCAAATCAAACATAAATGGGATTATTTTTAATGATGCTTGGTGTGAATCCCCTGAGTCCATCAAACATGTGGCATTGGATCACTTCTCATCTAGATTTAAAGAGAATGTTGTCTCTAGACCTTGCTTCGCTAGCCCTCTTTTTCGTAAGCTCTCTTCTTTGGATCCTAGTTATCTGGAATCCTCTATATATGTGGAGGGGATTAAAGAGGCGGTCTGGAGTTGTGCCGGATCAAAAGCCTCAGGTCTGGACGGATTTAACTTTATTAAAGCGTATTGGGAGATCTTTAAAAAATATTTTTGGGATTATGTTAAATATTTTGAAGTTACAAGTAAGTTGGCAAATGGGTGTAACCTGTCTTTTATCATCTTGATTCCTAAGACGACCGAACCCTTAAGCTTTTTGAACTACTGTCCAATTAGCCTCATTGGTTATGTGTACAAGGTTATTTCTGCCAATAGGTTAGCTAAAGTCATCTTTTCGGTCATTAACCCTAATCAATCTGCGTTCTTAGCGGGAAGGCAAATACATGATGATTGCCTTATTGCTAATGAGATTATTAGGACGACATCAATTGAAAATCTCAAGTTACTTCTTTTCAAAGTCGACTTTGAGAAAGCTTTTGATAGTGTCAATTGGGATTTCCTCCTCGATGTGTTAAGGCAAATGGGGTTTGGATTAAAGTGGAGATATTAGATGGCTACGTGTCTTTCATTAGCTTCTATTTTTATTTTAATTAATGGCTCCCAACAAAGGAGTTCAAGCTTGAAAGGGGTCTTCGTCAAGGTGACCCCCTTTCTCCTTTTATTTTTCTGATCGTGGCCGAAGCCCTCCAAGTTAGAATTTTGGAGGCATGTAACAAAGGGTTCTATAAAGGAATTTTCTTGCGAATTGTGATTCCAATATCCCCCTCTTGCAATACGTGGATGATGCTTTATTTTTTGGAGAATGGTCGAAGGTTAACACCCTTAATCTTATCTATCTGTTCTATTACTTAAATGATTTTGAATCTGCGTCGATGGTCTTAATAGTGAATATTATACAGAGTAGGATTAATGGGATTAAAGAGAGTTCCTCATAAAGGACATTACATATAATGGCTTCTCATAATTGGATCGCTACCCCATAGACACATTACCTTTCTCGTATCTTGGTCTCTCGGTTGGTAAAAGGATGCGCTCGTGTAAAGGTTGGAATGGCATTATTAACCTGTTTAGAGATAGGATTTCCTCTTGGAATGCTAATTCTCTCTTAATCGATGGTCGCCTTACCCTTGTAAAATCCATGCTTGGATGCCTTCCTATCTACTATTTATCTTTATTCAAAGCCCTATTAAAGTAGTTAACCTTTTGGAATCTATTAGAAGTTGATTCTTTTGGGGTTTTAAATAATCACATCGTGGCATTAGTTGAGTTAAATGGAAAACCATCCTTCTTGATCAAAATAAAGGTGGTTTAGGAGTTGGTAGTCCATTGGCAAACAATATTGGTCTTATTGGGAAATGGAAATGGCGCTTCCTCACAGAAAAATGCCCTTTGGCGTGAAGTGATTAAGGAATTTTATGGAGGATATGGTGGTTTTGATTCTCATTCAAGCTCTCAAAGCATTGGTGGTATATGGTCTGATATAATTAAGATTTTCTCGTACATTGGTGACATCAGCCCCTCGTTTAAGAATTCCTTGATTATTAAAGTAAAAAACGGGGACACGACTTCATTTTAGCACGATCCTTGGTGCGACAACGGGCAACATCTCTGTGACAAATTCCCTAGGCTATATGCTCTAGAGATTGACAAAGACTGCAAGGTGAGTGATCGATGGCATCTCTCTAACAATGAGTGGTGTGGGAAATGGTCGTGGCGGGTCGCCCTGCGAGGTAGAGCTATCAACGACCTTCTTTCTCTTACTTTGATTATTGAGGGTCTGAAACTTGACTCGAATGATTAAGACAAATGGTTTTGGATCTGAGATGTGTCAGGTAAAATTAAAGTTAATACTTTTGTTAAAATGATTCTTTGTCCTTGGTGATTCGGTTGTGGGTGATCATCACAAGTGGGATTCTTGGATTCCTAAGAAGGTGAATATATGTGTTTAGAGGGCTTATCTTAACAGGTTACCCACTCGGGATAATTTAGTTTAGCGTGGTGTTTATATCGCCACAAGTTGTTACCTTTTCTGTGGTAGTGTAGTGGAGGAGATTGAGCATTGTAGTATTCGTTGTCCTTGTGTTGTTGTGCTCGGCATAGATTTATTCTAGTTTTGGTAAAGAAAAACATGACAAAATTTTAAAAAATGGCATCATTTTTCAATACAAACTAGAAAATCAAAGGTAAATATTAGTCAAGTAGAAATTCTACTCCTATCCCCTCACTTGAACTGTACAATGTCCCTATTGTACATAAAATAAATTTTTGAGAGAGGAAAAAAAAAGACGTAGATAAAAACAGAAGAGTACTTCACCTTGATGCTTCAATGGTGTATTGCTCGTGAAAAGATTCGAGATAGATACAAGTTCCTGAAAAGGCGCACCTGTGCATTGAGATTCAAGCGAGCAATAGTCAAATCCTTAGATTAACTTAACAAAGCGCCGTGTGCTCTATACATTAAGACAATAAAATGAAAACTAGAACTCACCCCCCCCTGTTCGTTGGAATCACGATTGCATTTAGCGTAGTGGAACAAGCCTGTTAGAAACTCACTGGTGTCCGACGCTGAGCGTTGCGGTGAACGTCTCGTGAGGGGCTCTTACAGGAACTAGAACACCACTCACAAGTTTCATGTTAATGAGATTAGTACAAGGTTTTGTGAAATTTAAAACAAAAATTTGAAAATGCTTCTAGGACTACAGCAGGGAACTTTGGGCAGCCCCATTAGTTACTGGCTACGACGGTAGCTAAAGTGAAAATGGCAGAGAATTTTATAATCTGAAGAGCTACGCGCGTTAATGCTATATGCCTGTAATATAAAATTTCACTTATCTGTGAGCCGAGGCGATGTTGTTCTCCTTTCCCGTTGCTGTAGTAACTTACAAAATTAGTAAAGAATACAAAACCAATCCTAAATGCAGAAAATAAACAAATTGGAAAGACAAACTAAAAGGATGTAGAAGTCAGGTTGATCTCCGAAGAGCAATAGAAGCACTTTTGGTTTATTCTAACGATTCATATAATGGTTGATTGTTGTAAAATTTTTTTATTTACACTTTTTCCGATGGGGCATTTAAACCCCCAAAATCATGGCAAATGTCCCCATTTATTATACTTAATCATTTTGTTGGCTATTTTAGCATTTGGGAAGCAGTGGATGTGGTAAGATACACATCGTGACGTGGATCAATTGGAGAAGAAATCAAGCGAGACACAACCTTTATCAAGACTTTGATGGAACGCTTTGGGAATTTACTGAGCTGTGGTAAGATATGTATAGTCGAGCAATTGTATGATAGACGGAATAGTGTGTAGTTTAGTTTTGTTGTATGTTGGGGTGTACTTTTATTGTTGCCTAACTGTGGGTTTATTATTTTTTTGAGAAGATTTTGTTGGGTGGAGGGGCTTTGATAAAGTGGGTGGTGTGAGGTTGTTGCAGGGGGTGTGGTAAGTTAGTCGTTATCGAGGAGGGGCGAGCTATTCGTGGGGGATCGAGTCTTTTTTCTGTTTTTTATTAATATTTTCATTGTTTTATATACTATGGAACTTTGTTTGTCGGTGTCACGATGTTCTACTCTTCTGACGCTTTTTCCTTTGTGTAAAGCTTGATTGGCGACGACGTCCAAGGTTTTTCTTGATCTTTTTTTATTTATTTATTTGCGCGATTTTTGTATTTTTTTATATTTTTGTAGGAATTGATAGTTTTTATTTTCAATTATGGTTTATTTTTTCGTTTATTTTTTTTTTTGTTTTCCTCTCCTTCTAACCTGTGTATCGCGGACACTCGCACTCAGTCTATCTCACGACTCTAAACTATGAAGCACGTGGAGAGATTCAGCAGGGTGATGCGAGCATGCTGCGGTTTAACAAGAGGCCGATGTCAGCTCGATCTTATTTCCATATATACAAAACCATATTTTTTATGATTTAGGAGGGGAGTATGAAAAACTAGGAGTATATGTGGTAGCAGCTATTGTGGTCGATTTTTAGGGTTCCCAAACCTTTTGTAGACTACAGTTGTCTCCATGTTTAATTCGAATTGTGAAGTTCCTTTTACCGCTTTTAATCATTCAATGTGTCTATGTGTGTTGATTAGTGTGTGTTTCTTGCTCTCTCACGTTATATATGCTTGGCTAGTAATTAATTTTTGTGTTGTGGCTTATTTGTATGATTGCTATTGAAACTAGTTGTTAGATCTTTTGTTTGTATTATTCTGTGCCCTTGTTAATGTGTATGTACGTGTTAGGATTTGTGTAGAAAACTACCTTTAATTGCAAAGCGAATGAAGTACGTCTAGGGAGAAAACCACGGCTAGTGTTATGTGAATACTGTTGGACTAGATCTTCATATCTAGTTGTCTGTATTGGATGGTATTTCGATGTTAGAAGTGTTTAATTTATTAGATGCTATTACATGTCCATTACGAGGGTGACATAATAAAATTTTAGAAGAAAACAATAGGGAGATAGTGCATGATTCCTCGCGTCAAACACGTCTTTGTTTACCCTAGACAAGTTTTGTCCCCGCACTTTTTTAATTTTCTTTGTATAATTTGTAGTAGTTTTGAGTTTAGTGTGTGTAATCAAACCCCTTCGCTAACCTAGATTTTACTAGCTTTCCAAAAAATTTTTAAAAAAACGCATAAAATATTCTTCCTTCAACCCTTAGACCTTAGGATACATACGATTCTGAGCCTACCTTAACTATTCCCTTAGAGAACTAATAACCCTCCCCTCTGAGTCTTGGGCTATACTACACTACAGCGGTTAGGTTACACTGATAGGAGGGTTGCTAAAAACTTCTGGCAATTGGACAACCCACCACATCTAAGTTTTTCGACGCCGTGTCGCCGGGGGGAATAGTCTGAGTTGTCGACATTATATCTAGCTTTAGGATTACTCCCAGAATTGATGATTCCTATCAAATAAGGGTTTTGTGTTTTTCTTTTTGTGATTAGGGCTTTCTTGTCGTCTAAGTCTTTTCTTTGTTTATCCCTTTGTTTTGTAAAGACCAAGTTCTTATTGTTAACCATCATTAGGAGACAAAAAATTTTATCCAGTACTTTAGGAGATTTAGTTCTTGATGAAATCACGAGGGCCTTCGAAACACCTGGCGTCCCCCAATGGGAACAATTGTGGTGCCTTTGACGTATTGACACCTCGGTTGGTGAAAAACGGAACGTCTATGTGCGCAGTCTACGGACACGGTGTTCCGAAGTCCAAATCAAACATCTTAAGGTATTTTTCGTAAAATTGTGGACTCACTGACCTTAATGTTGTGAAAATAAAGATAAGCGCGACTGCGTTTATTGTTCAATTTTTCTCTATCTCGTGCGGATCAAGCTAGCAATGGCTGTTGAAACATCTATGCGGGATCCTTGTTCTCCACTTGGTGAGGATCTCACAAAATAAATAATACTCGTTTCCTTGCTCAATTTTACCCACCTAGAAGAATGGCTCTAAATACTTAGAAATAGAAATGGACTATCTTGATTATTCCAATAGTCATCGCATGGTGAATCTCTCTTCGAATGCTTTCTAATTGGGAACTCTGTTTCAAGGACTTACTGCATAAAAGTCCGCAATCGTGGTATTGATCTGTTGGCTGTCAAAGTACCACAATCTTTTATGACCTATGTAAATCCGTTCCACAAGGCGCACATCGATCATTCAGCTGTGGTAAAGTACGTGACAAAAAAGAGCCAATGGAATGTGGTGAAACTTATAGAGGAGCGCCTCGCCTCGTCTTATGAGCAAACATAGTTGGAATGACCACATAGAGACTTCGTTAAATCCTGTGTCATGAGGAAAATCTCTTTGCATTATGGTGTCCCAAATACATCCGATCATCGTCTCATTGAGCTTTGAGAAATCGAATTCCGCATATGCGTGAGATGGAAGCTGTCATCTTGCTCTTAAAACCATCCTGTATCAGTGGAATAAAAAGTGCTTCTTGTTGTGAGATTGTTATGATCCCTCGACACTACTATTGCATGGAACATCCCGGAGTCAAGCTTTTCTTGTTTATGCATCCTCATGTACCAATAGAAGACGGGAGGTAAGTGTTCACTTTCTGTAGACCTGAGAAGAATAATCTTGGTTGACAACCTATTAATCCATCATAGAAACTTCACCCAAACGCCGTAGGTGGAGGTGACCTCAAAATTCTCAAAACAATTTTTCAAACCCACCTAATCATTTATAATCAAATGGTTCGCTCCCGAACCGCCCCTTCAATAACAATCCCCAAAATTTTAACAATCAATCAAAATAAGTCGAGGATTGGTGTTCTATAGTATGAATCTCAAGATGCTAGTGTCTAATAGTTTGAATAGCGATTTCAGAAACGCAACACCAAAGAGATAGATGACCGCAATAAATTGGCTACAGTCTGAAAGGCTATCAATGATTCGAACGTACGATGAGCAATCCCAAGAGTGATATGGTTTTAAGGGAACCGAAATTAAATGTTAACCCCACCTCTTCGGTTTGGTCTACTCGTTCTTACCCGACGAAAGATCCCCAAAGATCATCTCGTCCCTTTAATTTGGTCAATGCTATTAAAACGTGTTTCAAACCAACAAATGATTTTCAAAAAGACCAACTACAAGTTAAAACTCTAACGGTCAATAAAATTGGAACACCAAAATCAAAAGAACCCGATGAAGCTCTAGAAGATTAATATTAAGGATTTGCATCTTAAATTACTGATTCTTGAAGTTCTATCTCATGCTCCCATGTACAATGCAATTCTGGATAAATATGTAGAGAGTCTAGAGCTAGGTAAAAATGGGCCCGCATTCATTCAAGGCAGAATGCCAAAAAAAATAAAGGATCACTGGAATTAAGTCACCTTACCTTGTGGGATGGGGCGAACTCCTAAGCCTTTTGATACTTAGTGATTTACGGGTACTTGTGTGAATTTAATCCTATTATATCTCTTCAAAAAGCTTAAAATTGGATTATTAAAAGAGACCGAAAATGTCCTAGGATTAGCGGATGGAACTAAGTCGTATCCCGTAGGAATTGTAAGTAATGTAGAGGTTCACATAGGAAAGTTCAAATTTTTGGAGGATTTTTATGTCATTGATATGGCCTAAACGTCCAAGCTAAAAAAAAAATAAAAAAAATATATCTAACTCCAAAAATAAAAAAATAAAATAAAAAAAAAACACAAAAAAAAAAAGATCCTACATGCCCTTTACTTGTAGGAAGAGGATTTTTAGCAACCGCTAGTGCCGTAATAGATTATAAGAAAGCCAAAATAGCGGCAGGAGAAGGAATTACTAGGTCAGTATTTGGAGTTAAAGAAATCAAACTATGTGTTAAACATATACCGTATTGGACTACCCTAGGAAAACGACTCTTATGAACCACGACGTAGTACGGATGGGATAGGTGCCCGACCCCCTTACTACGCAAAGATAGACTTTATGAATCATCATTTGCCTAGGAAATGAGAAATTGCTAGGGATGCCTAACTCAACCCCTTTAAGGACGTCTTAGTGTTTAGAAAGATGTATTAATTCTAGAAAAAACTATACCTGTGCAAGTGAAGGGACATAGTTGTGGGAATTAAGTCGGCAGCGCTGTATAGAAAGTTGATAGAAAAGAAAATAGTTTGGAATAAGCCACCAAAAGAAGGAGATGGTGCGTGGTACATTAAGATTGAATTGATTGACCCCGATGGAGAAAATTTTGATAGAACTTTTCAATAATTTCCCACAACTAGGAAACTATTCGAGAAAGAAAGGCCAAGCGATATCATCGACTTGGAACATTTTCATGATACCTAGTAGAGTGACTTCGAGTCTAGCTAGAAGACTCGTTAATAAAGAAAAGCGCTTATTGAAAGGCAACCTAATATTTTATTTTATGCATTTTAGAAGTGTCGTGTGTTTTTAATTTTCATTACCTGTCTTATATGTTTGAATTATGTGTGATCATGCTTTGTTTTGTTTTTAACCTCGTCTTAATTGCATTCAAAGGTATTTTACATAGATAAATATAAGGGAAAATATCCGGTTTTTAAGAACCAATTCAAACATGTAAAATAGATAGTTTAAGTTAAAAGCACCTTTTTTATGTTTTGTTTGTTTGTTTTGAGTCATATGTTTGTACTAACCGTTTTTGTGGCTTATGCAGTAAAATTTTTCTAGGAAATAATTAATGGGATATGTTTGCAGAAATTTTTCCAAAAAACGAAGAAATAATATTTCACAGTGTGTGGAGAGGGCGTATCCCGACGGCGTCACCACAGTAGCAGCAAAGAAATTTGCGTATTTCGAATTTTTAAAAAGTTATTTTTGTTTAATTTCTAGAATTTTTAATTTTCTTAATTTTTGCAGAAAGCCACGATTACTATAGTACTAACATTCTATCTTTAATACTTTCTTAGGAATGTAGTTTATGATTAATAGGGTTGTATATTATTTTCCCACCGATTTTACTCTTGGTATGGTTGTTTTTGTCTTTGATTCACAGGTTATATTAGATGAGGAAAGTCCGGAAGCTCTTAGGATTTTCACTTAGACAATTCTTGGATGACGATTTAGCCGGTTTATCTTGTTTCTTCTCCGATATTGAGCAAACTAGGAGAGTATTAGTTTCTCTCGCCTTTTATTTATTTTCCTTTTCTCTTTTTCGGGTACTCATAGAACATTGAGGACAATGTTCAAAATAAGTATATGGGGTTAATAAAAGCCTTAGAAACTATTCCTTCAATTTCATTTGTTTTGTTCTTAAAATGATGAGTAAACCGAAACATAATTTAGGACGGTAATTTTAGCCCAAATTAAAAAAAAGTTAATGGCATATATCAGTGAAACTGTAGTATTTGAAGCGTCTCATGGATAGGAGTTATATGACTAGTACAAAAACCCTACCACTCAAAAATTCCACCCAAAAAATGTTAGGTTCGCCCATAGATCTTTAGGAATATAAGCATTCATTTTTATTACTTATGGGAGTGTACCAGTAGTATTATAGATTCTAGAACTTGCTTAGCGATTCATCCTGAGACTGCTAGTGAGATCGCATTCGTGTGATTAGGATTTGCTAAGTGATAAGAGGCATTAGGATAACCCTTGTTTTTAGCCTTCGTTTGTTATGGTTATGATGATCTCCTCGATCATATAACTACCCCACACCCTTACTTCGCACTCATTTTTAGTGCAAGATACCCCTAGTACACCCCTCTGAGTCTATCCTTTTCGCGGTTCTCGTAATTTTCTGGTGGATTCTGATTATTAGTAAAGAGCATTGTTTACACCCCACCAAAATGTTACACCCAAATCGCCTTAGACTCCTTGTATGTATTCATTTTAGTACATTATTGTTACCACATTGGTTTAACCCTAGTTAATTGTTTACTTGATTACATGGTTCTTAACTCGAGTCTATTGTTAGTGTATACAGTTTTGGGACAATTGGTATTCATGGTAGCTTTTATTATACGGAGAAATGGGGAAGAAAATTTAAGTCGTTACCCCCATATTTGTCTAATATTCTCCATGTTTGTTGATCCTTCGCAATTCGGGTCATTAGTTAGTTTATGTATATTAAAAACTCAAGTGTAGGGGTGCAACTATAAGCCCTAAGTAATGTATATTATTTATGTTCAAGTAGATGGCAGGGCAAAAGTGTATAAAAAAATAGAAAAAATGAAAAGCAAAAAAATATGTTAGATACGAGCTGCATCTCGCTTATGTTTATGTCAAGAAAGAATCAATAAAAGAAAAAGAAAGAGTTTGATGTAGAGTTGTGTATATTTGTCCTAGTTTCGTTGAGTCTTGGCTTAGCAACGCCTTTTACATGTATTCTTGTATATAATTGGCTTGCCACTAGTCAAAATTTCCCCATATCCCCTAACCGTGTTTCTTTTACCCTACACCTAACGTTACAACCCTTTAAAAGAAACCCTTGATAGTAATTCCTAGGTGCTTATGCCAAGGTGGTGGAGGTTTTGATCCTTTATTAAGCTTATGGTAACAGGTAGTGAGTATTATTTTCCCGTTTCCTATATTGTTATAATTCATTATTACACCGATAGAAAGAGAGAATCTAAACACTTATGTGAGGTGCTAGTATATAATTTCTGTGCTTTTTATTACGAGGTCTATTTGATTATGCCATAAACTATCTTTATTGAGTAGGTTAAATGCTCCCGACTTTGCTATTTACTAGGTAGAAAAACCCATTTGCTTGAGGACAAGCAAATCCTAAGTGTAGGGGTATTTGATAAGGTGTAATTTTATACACTCTTTTGAGGTCATTTAACCTCTAAAATCATGAAAATATTCCCATTTATTATACTTAATCGTTTCTCTTTGTTATTTTAGCATTTGGGAAGATTTGGGAGGGAATACACATGACTTGGGATCAATTAGAGAAGAAACTGGACAAAGACACAACTTTACAAGACTTTGATGGAGCTTTGGGATTTAAAGTGCTTGGAGACGGCGTCACAATTCCTTATGACTTTGTCAAAGCTTGAAGGCGACGACGTCTGACAGAAAAACCTATTGACGCTGTCAGGATCATGCAGCGACGGCGTCACCAAGAATAGCGACGACGTCACAATAGCCGACAAGAAGAAACCCTTAGAAGATTCGACGGGCTGATGAACGCCAAAGCCCTAGCGACGCCTTAGAAATCCAATTTCTATATATACAAACTTTTAAATTTTTCGTGTGGAAACTTGAGACACGGTGAGTGCAGCTACCAAATGACCATATTAAGTGTTATTTTTTTACACTTTTATGTACATACCTTACATGTTTAACTTGAAGTGAAGTTCCCTTACACTTTAATCATTCAGTATGTCTATGTGTTGTTTTGATTATATTTTCTTCGCTTTCTATTAAACATGCTAGCTAATAATTAGTGTTTGCTTATATTTTCATGACACCTAGTTTGTAATCCAATAATTTAATGCGTCTTTGTTAGCGGTGTACGCGTCTTAGGCTTAAAAAACTAGCTAAAAAATCTAACATTTAGTATAGAACATCTAGGAAACGTGTTAGTTTAATGAAACCTACATCTAGTTCTCATAACAAAGCTGAGTAATAAGGTAGATTCCTTCTTAAGTATTTATTGCGCAATACCAATTGTAGAACCGTAGAGGGGGGTGAATACGGTTTTCTTAACTTCTTTGAAGTTTATAAAACTTCAAGTCTTGGAAGAGCCAAGTGGTGTACTAATCTACTTTTTAATGAGAAAAATAAGTAGATAGAGAGAAGAAAAGTGAAGAAGAGATACCATGATATATACTGGTTCGGGAAGGGGGGTTTAGTCCTTCCGTACGTCCAGTTGCGAATCCACGACACTGATACTATTCCTAGTATAATCCTTATGGTGGACTACAAACCATATTACAATTTAACTCCACTGACTTTCAACAAAGCTCGGTGCTCACACAGAAGAGTTACTACCTACGGTATTCCGCCCTCAGAATCCACCCCTAAGAACCCGTGATTCGACTTAACCTATAACTCTAGAAGCCTTCCCCTTGGAAGCTTATCAAACCCCAACTAGATCCCCAATGATCTAGGCTTGATTCCACGGATACAAGACTTCCCTAACAACTCGATTGTATAGAAAGATAGATGGTGAACCAAGTCCTAACCTAGCCTAGAGACTCGATTCTAATAGAAAGAGTATGAGCAAGAAAACCCTCGACAAAACACACAAGTATGGATTAGGTACTTGTGTGGCTCTTTTGTGGAGATGTGTGTTCTTCAATAGATGATAGAAGAGAAAATTAAGAACACTTGATGTTTAGACTTAGAGGATTAGAGGAGAGAAAAGAGAGGAAAGAATGTTTGCAAGAGGTGAGGATTATAAAGGCCAAGGGTTGGTATTTATAAGCCAAGGAGCACAAATTGTAAAAATACAATTCGTGTTTGGCGCGCTGCCCATACGCCAGATTCCCAAAGATATTTTCTTTGGGAATTGGCATTTTAAATACCCGCACTTGTTAAACCCCCAATTGTACTTCACGCTATGACCTTTCAATCATTCTTATGCTCAAGGTCAACCAACTCAATAGCCATTTGATAAAAATGTTTGTAAAGTATTAAAAGCGTTTTGCTTATCCGATATTGTAAAGAGAGAAAAGAATTATCGGAAAGGGGTATTTTGGGTATTCCTCAAATGTGTAACTAGCCTAGTTGGGATCCAACTAAAGATAGAAAGAGCTAGTTAGGAACCAAGAGAATATTCTTGAAATATTCCTTGCTTGCCAATTTGAAATTTGAATTTCAAATTAATTTACACACATGTTGGATAAGGATGGATGAGTTGTGTATGAGTTGTCATAATGAGACATATTAGAGCCTCTTGATCTTGTTTGAAATGGAGGGTGAGGATTGTGAAGAGTACACTTGGTTGTGTGGCAAGATCAAGGGTGATAAAAGGGTTGTGTTTGTTATGTGAGTGAGAAGATAGTATTTGTAAGGGTAAGTATGTTTGTTTAAGGTGAGAGTTTAATCCAATGGTTAAGAATAGAATAAGGGAGTTTAGATTGATGAGATGGCTTGATCAAGGGTAGAGAACAAAGTGTGTTTGTTGTGTTAGTTTGAAAAGCAATCCAAGGGTTGAGAGAAGAGTGTGTGAATTTAGATCGGTGGCATGTCTTGATCAAGAGTTGAGATAAAGAAGAGTATGTGTGTGTGTGTAATTTAAATTCATTGAGGAAGAAGGTGAATAGTGAATATGTGGTGGAGAATGTTTTGAAAAGATATAGAAGATATTGGTTCGGAATGTAGGAGACATAAGGGTACACCAAGTACAAGAGAAGTATATTGTGTAAGGGAATATGAGTTGGCATTGTAGAGGATAAGATTTGGGGTTAATTTGGTGAAGGTTTATGTGAAGGAGGGTGTTTATGCTT
>BQNB010037482.1:0-49412 GCA_026074375.1 Tanacetum coccineum
ATTGTCATTTTCATATTCTTAAAGGTATAAAATGTAATATTTTTATATTAATTATCAAAATATATTTAAATATTATAAGACTCGATTTTATTAAAGCCCGACACATTCATCGTTTCATTTATCGATCAAAACACTTATAAAATAATTCTGTTATATATTTAACATAATTTATCATCTACTAGCTTTTGAAGAAACTTAAAAAGATAAAATCCTATCATTTAAACTATAACGTATCACGTTACTAGAGAATTTCATGTGAGGGGTTTTCATTTGGGTACACATTTTGACAAGTTGCTGGATTTACGATTTAAAGTGTCTTAGCTCCTCAAACGTTTACTACATGACCTCTGGATTATGATAGCCCGAACAATGATACAATGTTTTCATAAGTTAATAAACCAAATGAATATTTACGTTAAACTTTATGAAATAAAGTTTGAATTATAAACAATCAAACTAAGACTTGACATATTACCCCAGGTTGCGTGACGAGGCCGTTTATTTCCAATTGAGTCACTTTTGACATTAATCAGATTTCCCTGTTAAGGTGAGTTCATAGTCCCACCCTTTACATGTTTTCTAAACTCCGTAGGGAGATACATGCTATAAACATGAATACAAGTATTTTCTAACTGTATGCTATCCTGATATATTATTGCCTAAGTACCTATATTTGCCATAAGGCCCCACTATCATGAACTGTTAATTACTTTGCGAAGTAAGCGCGAATGCCATGAATAGATCTATTGGGACTGAACTTCCCCGTCTAGGTTCTGGTACATACATGGCCAGCGGACGCATTTCATTTGAGGAACTCCGGGTGTTTGGCAAAGCACCCGCTTGGGGCAACAACTTATGAATAATATTTACTTAAGGCTTCGGTGTCATGAGCTTAGTGCAATAATATAATATTGTTTACCATGATAATTATATTCGTTGCAATTAATACTATTACATTGACTTGTATTTAACTATTACATTTCAAACTTGTGAATTTTATTCGACCTTTGTGTTGACCTTTTTAGCATGTTTATCTCAGGTAATTGAGCAACCTATGGCACGGAGTGACATTGGACTTGAGGACGTCCAAACTTGTTATCATTCAAACTCTATGTTTTCATATGTATTTTGGGACCTCCTTTTGTAAAACTCTGAAATAATATTGAATGATAAACTAAATTTTCCCAAAACTTCTTTTGAGTCGTTTTCAATGATTATGACTGTTGATTCGTGAAGTAATACCCTAATTTAGCTTCCGTTGCTATATGTCAAACAAGGGGGTGTTACACTAGTTTTCAAAACAAATGGTTTTTAAAATAAAGTACGATCCATGTATCAAATTACACATGAAGAGGAATTAAATATGAAAATTGTTTTGTTGTTTGATTCGTACTAGTTTTATTATTAAATATACTTTGTATACTAGCTTGAAGAAAATTTACGCAAAAATAACTTTAAGTGCCATTTATGTTATCTAATGAGGTAAGAGTAAAAATGATGTCTAAAACACGTGTTTTATGTGCTGGAACAACTTTTTAAAGTCCTATGTTCTACTGTTAAGTCACAAAATGATTTTAAACAAAAAACGTGTTTTGGGGTCTTTGGTGGCGGTCCCATAAATGTTAGTGCGGGGCCCCCAGAATATACTATGGGGCCGTCACCTTTAATGGGGTCGACACTGTTTTAGAAAATTGCAAAACTTCGAAAAAAATCATTAAAATAAACCATAAGTCCGTAGAATCGGTCACCTCCCATTTCGAAGGATAATTGAGTCTACTTTCATTAAAAAATACTTCAAAGTCTTCATACTAAACTTAAATAAGTCAGAAATGCAAAATACTTACATATGATCATAACTATAATTTGAGTTTCGTTTTAAGGTAAAACTTGTATTTTATATTTCCTTTTAGGATCGGGCATTTCTAATTGATATATCTTTAAAAAATAATGTATTTCTCCTTTCAAAATATTGATCTTAATTAATTTTTGAAATGGAAGGAATATTTTTCTTTTTACATCAAATCACGCTAAGATACATAGTTAGACAATACCCAAAACAACGACGAATATCCTTATGTGTATGCTAGATGATTATGTGTGTTTACTGTTGTTTCAACTTGATTAATATTAATAAGTAATCATTACTATTTTTAATTGAGCTAATTATATATCTAAACACATGTGCCATGTATGCTATTTGTATGTTATTAGTTTTCCAGATTATGCCTAATAAGAATTACACTAGACTTCTTGCGTTAAGTTGCAAAATTGTTTATGCATTGCATATAGGCATAGATCACTATATCTACAAGTGTTACATAAACGTCTTGTAGATCATTTTGAGTGTAGTAACCTATTTAGGAATGAGAATTCAATAGTTTGTCAAGTGTGGATAAATAATGTCCTAAGATCATATATTAAAACCTATCATTAAAATATTTCTAACACATTATCTCTCTTCAACAAAATGTCTAAAGATTTCATCATCTTGCTTGTTTGATCCTCGGTTGGTTTAAACAAAATAAAAGATTGTACTAATACATTGGTAATTAAGTAAAAGAAAATATATTTTTTAAACTTTGCTTGTACTTGCACTGTTCTAACACACACATAATTATATTTTTTTATAAACATATAGTGTTTTACAAAAGATGTGTGTTGTATTAAAATGGTTTAAAAAATCATTCATATACTAATAAAATGTCAAAAACAATCAAACGATGCATAACACCAAATAGTTTTTCGTATACCGCAAAATATATGACAATACTTGAATAAGAAATTAACTTTCATTATTCAGATCAACCTCACACTTACAACTATCTTAGGATTATTGAACACACTAAGAAAAACTTGATTTGTCTTCTTTAAAAGAGTGTTCGTGATGGTCAAAGAAAGATTCGAATATATATCAACTCATTATTCAAACTATGATTGATGTTAATATCGAATTAATTAACTAAGTTCTGAGTAATGGTATAAGAAATCGATTCTATTTGTCTAGCTTCTGAGATAATCAAATGTAACAAGATATATTACTTAAACCTACATACTCAATCACTCATGTGAAAACAAACGATTGATATGAAAATAACAACATCCTTTTTCTAATACGATAGAATATGCCATCGGATCAAAACTCACACACTGTGTAAATGTAACAATTGAGTCTACTGTCCAATAGTTTGTGTTCCAAATATTTGGACATATTAAGCATAACAGACACAAAAAGTAGGATTGACGACTTGAATGTGTTGTCCAAAAATTCAAGAATTTCACATTGCAATGCAATTGGTAAAAGTTTTGTCTCTCTTAAAAGCCAAGCAATGAGCAAATGCACAACAATAGGAACTTTGCTCAAACAATTTAAAAGCATAACTCAAAACTCAAACTATCTTCTCATTAAAACTCTCTCTTACTTTATCAAATAAGCATAATATCTCTTCTTCACCAAATGAGAACCCTTTAACTATCTAAGATTAGGATTAGGAAAAATTGAACATATTCCACAAACCATTTTTGTGCTTTCTTTCAATAAGTGATCATAAAGATTTAAATATGATAATGATATTATTACAAAACGATAATCAATTTCACTATTCAATCTAATTGCAATATTAGAATATGAACATAAAATCGAGACTAGGATTTATCTAGATCATGAAAATATCAATCAAATGACCATAGATATTTTTCTGAGTCTACATGTTTAACCCATCCTCTTTATTACACTTAAAATCACGAAGACGGTTGTTAAGACAAACATGATTAGTCATCAATTGTAACCATCACACTTGCAATGAAGATGGTCCATTGAGTCTATTGTTTCAAAAGTTTGATGTTATTAGCTATGTCAAATTACACATTCTAGAACTTTAACAACACTCTGAGCAGGATTGACACTATAATTTTCACATCGGGAAACTCATAAGTACTCTAACTTGATGAGCAAGACTTGGATGTCATTTCCGAAAATGCAAATTGAGAACTCTTATAACTTATATAAGCTTCTTCTAAAAAACCTAATATCACACCATCTCCAAATAATAAGAAAATGATCCTTGCCCAAATTTGGCACCTCCCTGATCGATGGATCCTTCGTCCTAAATTCATATTCGGTTTAGGTATATCCGCCCTATGGCATTAGATTTAAAACATCTTCCTCTTGTGTATCACTTTCTTAAAAGTCCAACATACATGTAACTAACCTTTAATAAATCATCATTATTTCTACAAAGAAACATTCACAAGATCTATTAAGGTAAATAACCTTAATGGATTCTTTCATATAAACATTCAAAGGCATTATTGAACAGCTCTCATTGTAAAGAGCATTACACATTGTCACTCTTAAGCATACTCCTAGGTCCTAGATGACTCATTCTCTCTTATACATACAACAACTTGCTTGCTCTCTCATTTAACCTTAGAATTCCACACATCTTGATTAGGATTATATGAACCAAAATTAAAGCATGTTAGTTGAGTCCATGTTTAGGACCCTCTAATGAAAAGATAATACAAATTTTATCTTTACTACACTTCATTAGGAAAATATAGGAATTATATTTTGTCTAACATGAGAATGACTACTGGAGAATCTATTGCACTAGAAATTCAATTTGACCTAATGGTTGAATTGCTTCTAAGAGTGAAGTTAGGTTCGTGGTATAACCCGTAAAAATGGTCGTGTTTAGCCTGAATTGATCACCACTAGTGATAGTCTCATATTCATTCTCTAATTTGATTAAATGACTCTTTCTAAATATGCGTAATGATAGTCTACATCGATAAACTTTGTATCTCATTAGGAGTGCACACTAAGCAAGTAGAAATTAGATTTCTCCTTAGTCAATCTTGACAACATGCACCTCACATATGTTCTTTGAAGCATCAAGATGATAACTTGCTCCTGTCTGATGCAATTATATGACTTCATGATTATTTTGATGCTCAACGATTAATTGCATATCTATTAAATGCATGTCTATTATAAAGGCGTTTGTCTTTTTCTATCAATTTAGATAAAATATCTCTTAGTTTATCTAAATGACACATGCTCCTAAATGCTAAATGTTAACATGTTTTACATGATGATTACATTTAAAATTATCATGTTTGTTTGCGTTATCTTACATGACTTACAAGTTAATTATGCACCTACACTATGTTAGGTTGATGTATGACAAATAAGGTTTAGATGTCATACAATCTTACACATTAATCTTGTTGATGCATGCTTAGATAAACTTGCATGCTTATATCTATATGTCTTATACACATTATGTATATATTGTTGATTATTGTGTTGATGCATGCTTAGATAAACTTACATGATTATATCTATATATCTTATGCATCTAGGTATATATATATATATATATATATATATATTTTTTTTTTCTCATACTATAATATTTTCCTTCGCGTTCGCGTCACAAATCTAAAAAGTCAAAAGAGTCGTAGAATGGTCTTAAATCTCCTTGAGTCTTCATTCACGCCTTCCCTTAATCATCATCTCTCTTTCTTCCAAATCATCTACTCTTTCGTCAAGAAAAGGTTATATATTAATCTAACACTCCTCCAAGTAGGTTTGACAACTTGAATATTTCATCCGAAATATTCAAGTATCTTTAACTTGCAATCGTAAATGTTAAAGGGCATATCCAAAAATTCCTATTCAAGCCGTTTAACAACATAAGTTAAAACACTCTTCTTTCTATTCGACGAAAACATTCTTTCTCTTCGATGAAAGCAGTCTTTCTCTTCGATGAAATATTCTCTCACTTCGATGAAAACACTCTTTATCTTTCGATCACACCTCTTCCTTCTCACTCAACCACGCCTTTACAACCATAGAGATAGCTAATCTCTTTCCTCTACTATTTCCGCTACCACCTTTAAAATAACCTTATACCTCGTCATATGATTGTTTTATAAACATTCACAATACTCAAAAAGACCACCATCCATCTTGACATTGTCAAGCTCATCGTTTCTATCTTCGTTTGTTTTCTTCTTTATTATTATTATTATTATTATTATTTTCGCGTACGAAACACACCGAAGATACTTCACCATTTCCTTCGGGACAATGTCCAAAAGGAAACATCTTCATCGAAAAGGTTGCGTCTGAAGATAACATCGCCGACAATCTTTATTTACCCCTCAAGCGTGAGTCATTAAGTTATCTTCGTCAAGGTTTAGGAATGATGGAACACATTCCATAAATCGTTCTCTTCTTTTCTTCTAGTTTTGATTTTAGCCCGTGTTCCATTCTATGTTGTGACAACTTAACAACTTCATCCGAAGTACTTTAAGTATTTTTAATTAGAAAAATGCAAATTAAAATGTCACTCTTTTTGAAAAATTCATCAATTTCCCTAAACATCCCTCCCGTTGGAGGTCCGGCGGCCTCCAAATCTATTCTGACGGCCCTCAGATATATCTGGGATCGCCGGCATCAGCTTGTAATACCATTCATTTTTTTATTCCATAACCTAACACTTCCTCTATTCTGCTACGAGTTGACGTCTACTCCACACCCAATATCTCTTTATAGATCAATGGGTCATCCTCATATCCCAACGCTCATAAGTATCATTGCTTATGTTTTCAAGAGTCAAGTGAATTTCATAATGAAATGCGTCTATCAAACACATTCCTTATAATCCATCACTTCACAATAAATCCCCTCACATACAAACCTTGGTCCTCACATCTCGCATACGTCTTGTCTCAAATTCATAGACGATTCTTCTCACTCCTAAACGTTTCTTCTCTCTTCTAGTAGTCGTTTCACTTCTGATAGTCTTTCTACTTCTAAAAGTTTCTTCTCACTTCTAAACGTTCCTTTTCACTTCTAATGAGTCTCCTCATCTCTAACGTTTCTTCTCACTTCTATACGTTTCTTCTCTCTTCTAATAGTCTTGTTACTATTAGAATTCCTCCTATATCCCTTGACAACTTAATTATTTCATCCGAAATATTTAAGTAATTTGCGAAATGCAAATGTCACTCCTTCGCAAAACTTTCCACTTTCTAGAAAGTGAAGAACATAAAGAAGATATTAAATCTTCAAGTGTTATTGAGTCACCACATTGTTGAGTCTCTCATTATTATTCCACCATGAAAGAACTACCACCTCATTTCACATCCCACTTTGTTCCTCAACATTGTCAACCAACAAAACACCAAACAAACCTTTAAATTCCCAATCATCCACCTTTGTCTCGATAGTGCAAATGATATATCAATATTTTCTATCAACCTCTCGTCAACACGTTCCTTCTTTAGTATCGCTCATCCTTTCTCACTTTTCGGCTTTATGAAATCATTTTCATTCACATCCAAGAGCACATCGTCTCCATCCTCGTCTTATATATATTGACATACTTTGCCAAGATATTAAGTGTCATTCGTCTACTTTTAAAAGGTCATTCTCATAATATTTTTGTGTCAATCAATAAACGAATCTCATTCTCGTTTATTAAAAGTCGGTCCAATCTTTCTCCGTAAACATACGTCTCGATTCTTTCATCATTTAGGTTATTTTTAAAATAATGATTACTTGTGTCTAGTTTCTACTTCTCTTTCAAAGTGTCATACTTTAGATTATAAAAAACCTAGAAGTACATGTCTAGTTCTCTGCTAATGTTTTGCTATACGTGTATGTGCACTTGTATACTAACTTTGTTTTGTAGCACAACAATATCTTGATTCCTTGGTTCTGTAAACAAGGGGGGACATACATCGAGGGGGAGCACTTGCAAGCGCTCCACTCATTTAAATTGCATCGAACTTCTTGAGCATCGATGGTAATCTATTTGATCCATATATTTATTAGAGTCAATATACAAGGAATGATAGTATCATGGGGATGCAATGAGCAAGGAGAAGCTAGGAGATATGTGGGTAAAAAGCATGGAGTTGGTTAAACCATGATGATAGAAGACTTCACTATGATGATGCAAGCTTACCTTTATAGGAAGATATAATTGGAGATTGTCAAATACGATGAAGGGCTCATCCATACTCCAAATACTTCACCTCATCTGCTTCAAAATCACCTTCAACCTTCAGAAACATAAAACCACCTCAACCTTATTTCTCATGTTTCTTCTCATTCCTTTAACCTATATACTTAGAGCACCTACCTTTTCCTCATTCCTTCAAGATATACACTCAAAGCACCTACCTCATTCTCATTCCTCCAACCTATATACCCGAAGCATTTACTTTCTTCTCATGTCTTCCTCTTATTTCTTATAACCTCCTCTCAACTATCTAAGAAACACAAAATAACCTTCAACCTTTATTTCTCACGTCTTTTTCCTCATACCTTCAATCTATATACACGGAGCACCCACATTCCTTTCATTCTTTCACACTACATATACTAGGAACAACTACCTTCTTTTAATTCCTCCAACATATGTACCTTACACACTTACCATCTTCTCGTACCTCCAACCTATATGCTCAAACCTATATGCTCCAACCTATATGCTCCAACCATAATCCACATTATACCTTTTTGGTTTGACAAAAGGGGGAGAAGAGAGTGTAAACGAGTAACTTTTAAATTTTACTATGTGCTATAGTTTACATATTTTGTCATCATCAAAAAGAGGGAGATTGTTAGTGCAAATATTATGATATTTAATCTATACGATCTCTTTATGTTTTGGTGATGACAAACATGTGACTTGTAATACATAACGTAAAGTGCGCAAGTTACTCGTAATTACAAATCATCAATGCATACATGCATCAACATCTCTTGACTTCTCATGTATGCATCAAGACGGACATTGGTTTACACCCGATGTAAATCACATAAGGTATGTACAAACAATCATTAAACTTGTAGGATGATCAAAGAAATAAGTTTTTGTCTTAAACTTTACATTTTTATAAATGTAACAAAATAATTTTTTCAAAAATTAATTAGAAAAACTATTTTTTAATTATAAAGAAATGTTTTATGTAAAATAATTTTTTCAAAAATTAATTAGAAAAACTATTTTTTAATTATAAAGAAATGTTTTATGTGGTAAATATTTCAAAATTCAAAATCTGGTTCTTTTTCCTGCAAAACATGTCAAACTTTCAGCAGACAAGTTTGTCACCACAAAAAGACAAAAATAGGAGCGTCTGTCAGGGCGGTCTCTTAAATAGGCCGGCGGCCCCCTAATATATCTGGGACCGCCGTTTCCTGACAGGCTGTTTTTCAGCTCCTATAAATAGTGGGTCACCTCCAACTATTTTGATAACCCTTTTGCACGATTTTCTTTCAGTTCTTTCTCTCTCTAGATCTCACTAAATCTCTCTAAATCTTTGATCATTCAACTTGGTTAATCTTGTTTAAATGTGATCAAATCTTCTATCCTTTCCTCCTTCCCTCAAGTGCAAGAGAAGAACTTCAGTCATCTTCAAGATCCGAAGTTATGTAGTCTAGTTAGTCTATTTGTAACATTTGTTACATATAGATCGAGTTCATGCCTTTCATTCTTGTGTAGTTGTGTAGATCTGGATAATGTATAAATTCGGAAGTGTTGATGGTGTGTCGGTTAGTATTTAGTCCTCAAAATACAATTGTGGGTGATAGATTGGTTCTAGCTAAGATTAGGACTCGACATCTAGCTTAGGTCGAAAATAATGTAAGCGACGTGGTTTATGTGTTTAGGCCATAAAACACAAGGTTTGTTATGTTGGGCCATAAAACATAACGGGTTTGGTTGTACCCGAAGAAGAACTCGACATCTAGCTTAGTGTCAGAAAATAATGTAAGCATTGGTATAAGGTTTTCTCCGCCGAAAGGGAGCTTGTTGATTAGTGAAGTAACTCTCGAGTTGGATACTCGGGGAGTGGAGTAGGGCGAAGAGGAGCTTCATGACCGAACCACTATAAATCACCATGTCCGGTTTGCGTTTCCTTTTACGTTTCTCTTTACTTATGTCTTTATATTTATCGCTTTACTTTTACACTTGCATTGTGTGAATCGTTGTGAATGTTGTGTTAGACATGATTGTGCAGCTCTTTGTATTAAACATTGTGAGTGTAGATATATTGGTAGAATATGTGCTAGTTACTGTAAATCCATTATCAACACTTGTTATATTACGTCAAACTTGATTGGTGATTTGATACAAAAGATTCAGTCCGAAAACCTCTTCTGGTGGCGGTCCCATAAATTAGGCGGCCCCCTGATATACTTGGCGGCCCCCATATATATATATGGGACCGCCGGTAGAAGAGTGATGTAATCTTTGATCTTTTAGTTTTTAAAAGGAAACGTATTCACCCCCCCCCCCCTTTACGGTTTCCACAAACATTTTTTATATTTTATATTTATTTTTAAAATTCTATTTATTTACAATTTACTAAAATAAGCACACACAAAATCTTTTTTTGGATTTTTAGTTTTTTAGACAAACACTAATTAAGCACATAACATATCTTTTTAAAAACAAAATATCACATATAGAGATTAAAACAAATATTTTGGGTTTTTTTTAATTTTTAAGCATATATCAAACATACAATAATTATATAAGATATAAAACAAACAATTAACAAAATTATATATTTTTTATTTTTTATTTATTTTATATATATCTTTTAAATTTATGAACGGAAGTGCGTCGCACTTAAAAGAAAGTGCGGCGTACATCGCATCTAATTTTTTATTATTTTTCAAATATTCAAATATATTAGCGCAGCAAAAATTTAACAAAAGTGCGCCGCACAACATTATATGTGTGGCGGTTTTATTATGACAAAAACATATTTTTACATTTTTCACTTATTATTTAATATCACAAATACAAACACATTCACAAACACAGGCAAACACATAAATAGACGAACACAAACACACCAACTAAACAAAAGGAAACACGAAACTACCTTTTTTAAGATTTTATAGTTTTAACATTGTTATGCCTTTTTTAAACACGCAGACAAACATACACAAACAAGCAAGCATGCAAAAACAAATAACAGATACCAAATATTCACAGAAGATAAATAAAAATGCATCTGATTTATTTTTATACAAAATCAATATTTTTGGATGTTAAGAAAACACGACGCACTTAATAACAAGTGCGGCGTACTATGAGTTTTGACAACAAATTTTTAGAGCTTTAATAGATGCACACAAGAGAAATTAAAATCTAACAAAAGCATAACTTTTATTATATAAACAGGAACAAGCCAGTAATAAAAAATAAGCAAAAATAACTTAGAATTAATTTTTTTTTGATTTTTCTTTAATGACTGGTTGTAGAAAAACAAATTCAATATACTTATATAGTATTAATCCCGTAAGAATTCCTTCCAAAATACTTCTCAAACAAGAGAAATATAAGGTAAAAATCTCACAAAAGGTTTTGTTTTGGCTTTAAATCAGATTCTTACAGGTGAAAAATTCTGCAGAAAAGGGTGGTTAAGGTCCTTAATGGATCAGTGCGGCGTACTTGGGTAAAGTACGACGTACTTTCTGGGTTTTCAAGAAAACCGGCACACAAAATGGATGTGCGGCGTACTTCATGAGGAAAAATGATTTTTTTGGGTTCCGTTTGCCAGAAAACGGTACGGCGAGTTTATAAGTTTTGAGATTTCAGGGGATTTAGAACACGAAACACACGTAAGATGCACAAGAACAAGCAAACAATCAGCAAACAACTAAACAAACCCTCGGCAGCGGCGCCAACAACTTGATGTGTGTTTTCACAAGCTTAATATAATAACTAGATTTACCAAACGAACGACTAAAAACACAACATTCGGGAAAGTATACCCTATCGAGTGTAATATAGTCTAAGTTAAGTCTAGGTCGTTCCACGGGATTTGTAGCCATTCACATATTGTTTATCAAGTAACAAAGCTAAATGATTGTCATGGATCAAATAGCCAAAACGTGTGTATTAAGCAAGCAAGAAACAAGGCATGATCCACATAACATAATATATAGAGATAGAGCAAGACTTTATATAAACAAAGCATACAAGTCATATATGATGGGTGATCATAATAACAAGCATATCTACCCAAGATAACATAGAATCCTTTCGGCCTATATACTACATCATCACTAGTGTATTAGGAATGGTTTATATCAAATATGCATACATATGAATTCCTCCCAACCCGGTCGATCAACATAAGGAAGGGTCTTAAAAATTACTCCACTTCGGTTGTTTATCAATTTACCATACAATTCTCGGAAGTATGATATTGACACGCCATAGATAAACGGTTCAAAATACATCCAGACAATTAACCCTTTCGACCCATTTCAATTGCAATGATATACCAAAATGTAAACAAGGATCCAAGCAAAGATAACATCAAATTCATAAACATGTAAATTCATAAGTCATAGCAAAATCATCCAAAGATTATTTAATGTTTCACATATTAGAACAAAGTACCAATACTAATATTTCGACTACAACAACCACCAACCCAAAACTAATAGTTTCATGATCAACCAACAACCAAATGCTATTGAGATAACATAAAATATATCAAGTAACTTCTGGAAATCCGCAATATATCATCAAATGGAGTGTTTGGTAACAAGGTTTATGGGGATGATCTTAAGAGAATTTGGTGTGAATCCTCTAAGAATCAAAGTGAGAAGTGTTTAGATTCTGGAAATGAATGGTATGTGGTCTAGATGTAACACCCCCATTTTTGGATTGCGCAGCGGAATTTGCAATTCGGTGTTACTAAATAGCACCATTCACCAAGATAATAGAAAATAACCAAATGAGACGTTTTACAAATATGTGTTCCATTATTTATCAGAGAAAAATGCGTTTAGGTCCCCACAGGAAACATAACCACAACCATTACAACATTTGAAAGACAATTGTTTCAAATTAAAGACATTGTTTTAAAATACATTAAGACATTGCTTTTGAAAGACAAGGAACATATAAGTAGTCTTTCACCAAATCATCACATGCACGACACCTCCACGCCATCGTTGCCTTCATCCTTGGTTACCTGGGATAAAACATGTTTAAAACGTCAACAAAATTATTGAGTGAAATTCATAGAGTTTAAAATAATCAATAAGTAATAATCTTTGAACACATAATTAGTTCTCGGGAAAACATTGCAACGAATACGATGTATTACATCTCTTTTCTTTCACGCAATAAGCTCATGGCACCGAACGTTAACAATACATATATCATTTCGTATGCCAACTTGCCCCAGAACAAGGTATTCTTGTCATATACCTACTACCTCTAAATACAAAACGTCCGTTTGACAAGGTGTTCACAAAGATTCATACCCCAGACGGGGTTGTCAAGCCCAATAGATCTATTTAATGCATTAGCGTTCACCTTACAAGGCGATTAACGGTTCATGAAAATAAGGGACTTCGACAATAGCTACTTATGCGGAAACATTCTCATAATCGGGTCTAGCATACCATAAAATCATATGTGTTCAATTTATAAAACAAACATGTATCCCCCTCGTGGGTTTATAAAACAATCAAAAGATTTAAATGCGAGGCTATGAACTCACCTTAAGTAAAAGAATCCAATTCAATCAAATCAACAAGCACAATTAACTTCACGTCTCAACCGCGACCTATATAATACATATATAGCGGTATGTGACTAAAAGTAAAATAATTCGTATAATGCATACTCGTATATATATATATTTATATAACTATTACGTATATACAATCATATACTACAATCTCCAAGTGCAACACAAAACATTTTACTTCGACGCACTAACAATATCACAACATTTACTATAAGGTTTCTATTTTTAGAAAGTTGTCGAAAGTAAGGATAATATAATCCAAACTTCACATCTCATCATTAATTAACTAAGATTACAAACCCTTTGCTCATTAGAACTCATATTCGAAAGTATACGCAAGTTTGACTTTTAAAAGTCAAACATCATAGTTGACTTTTTACCAAAAATTACCAATCTTAATTCGGCTGTAAAATCTTCGTTATTAAGAGTTACGTAACGAGCCACCTAGCAAAACGTAGCTAAAGGCGAACTCTATCATTTTTCATTATCAAAAATAACTTTCAAACATTTCTTGACATGCTACGAGGCGGTCAAACTTTCTGGTCAAACTTAGTCAACTCAAATCCTGTTAAAATGACATTTTTGACTTAAACCAACTATCACAACATGTTTAACTAGCCTATTTAAGTGTACCGAAACTATCAAACTTCAATCAATATTAAAATAAACTTTCAATCATTTCCGCACTTGAATCCTATAGTACATAACATATAATACGCAATATCCTCAAATTAATCACACAAGAACATAACTAAAATACTCACAAAGCTATAACAAAATTGATTTTTGGTTTCCTCTTGTTGGTTCGAATCGGACGCAAGCACAAACACCAAAACCAAAACCTTTTTCAACAAACTAACTTACTAACAACACTAATCTAACATCCATAAACACCCTCTTGAGATCAAAATCACATGAACTCAACCAAATTTCTAACTTTCAAAATACTTATTGCATGTAGGATTTTCTTAGTGGATTATGTTAGCATTGAGGAGGGATTAATGGAATATAGTATTTAGATTGTATTGCATGTCAGAAAAATCAAGTGTTTGGGTGGTGGTGTATGGTAGCCGGTCGTGGAGTGGGTGGAGAGGACAAGGAATGACAAATTTTGCTAAAAATAAAATAATGGAAGTATGTGTGTCCTTATATAGGAATTAGGTTTGGACACATGACACTTTTAGTCCCTCCATCCTTAAAGTCCTTTTATTTTTAGTACAATGTTATTTATTTCGTTACTTTAATCGACTAAAGACTCGGGTCACACCACATTCGTAAATATTTTTATTCCGTCCCACTAATTTACTTTAAAACATTTAATAAAATGTTAAATCACGTAAAACATGACCTTTAAACACGGATTTTTACAAAAACTCAAGGAAAAACCATAAAATATAAAAATAAAATAATCACGCTCTCGGAGCGACAATATAAATTTTTCTAACTTTCTTGGACGCTAATAACAACTAGAAACTCAATCACGGCTTGTAATTTCCCAATAAATGAAAATTTTCACCAAACCTCATATAGCATAAACGACTAAAATCAATTATATAGTAAAATAATTATCATAGCTCGGTATAAGCGTTGACCTGAAACTCGGGTTGTTACATTCTCCTCTCCTTTAGGGAGCACCGTCCCGGTGCTCAACTTGACTTATCCACTCTTCCTCGCTTCATCATTACTCGTAAAGAGAAGAGGGTACTTATTCTTAATCTGATCCTCACGTTCCCAAGTAAATTCTGGTCTTCTTTGCGAATTCCAACGAACTTTAACGATAGGTATCCGACTTTGCTTAAGTCGCTTAACTTCTCGATCAATAATTTCCACCGGCTCTTCAATCATGTGCAACTTATCATCAAGTTGAATCTCGTCCATCGAAACAACAATGTCGCCTTCCGCTAAGCATTTCTTGATATTCGAAACATGAAAAGTACAATGAATCCCTTTTAATTCTTCAGGTAACTCCAACGTATAAGTCATAGGACCGACTCTAGCTTGAATCTTGAATGGCCCAATGTAACGTGGAATCAACTTTCTTCGCTTTCCAAAACGCACAGCGCCCTTCCACAGCGATACCTTGAGCAGTACCATATCCCCAATTTCAAATTCTAATGGCTTAGATCTTCTATCCGCATAGCTTTTCTGGCAGCTACGAGCAGTCAACAAGCGGTTCTTAATCTGAACAATCTTCTCCATCGTTTCACGAATCAATTCTGGACCGGTGAGTTGGCTATCTCCAACCTCATTCTAGCAAATAGGTGATCTATATTTTTGTCCGTACAAAGCCTCATATGGAACAGCCTTAATACTTGCGTGATAACTATTGTTGTATGAGAACTCGACCAATGGCAGGTGTCGATCCCAACTACTTCCAAAGTCGATCACATAGGCATGCAACATATCTTCTAGTGTTCGTATAGTCCTCTCGCTTTGACCATACGTTTAAGGGTGGTAAGCAGTACTCATATCCAAATTTGTCCTTGACGCTTTCTGAAGCGATCTCTAGAATCTAGACGTGAAATGGCTATCTTGATCAGAAATGATCAAAATAGGAACACCATGTCTACACACAATCTCCCTTAAATAAAGTTACGTGAGTTTTTCCATGTTATTCGTATTATTCATTGGTAGGAAATGAGTTGGTTTAGTCAGTCGATCAACAATAACCTATATCAAATCATACCCACTCGGTGTTCTAGGTAGTCCACTAACAAAATCTATAGTGATCGTTTCCTATTTCCAAAGAGGAATCTCAAGTTGGTACAGCAACCCAGATGGTTTCTAATGCTCAGCTTTAACCTTCTCATAAGTCAAACACTTACTAACATACGTGGCAATATCAGCTTTCATATTCGGCCACCAATACAACAACTTCAAATCTTGATACATCTTGTCCGCGCCCAGATGGATAGAATACTTGGACTTATGCGACTCGTGCATAATTAAATCCCTCAATCCACCGAATCGCGGCAACCAAACATGATTTCTAAAACACCGAGTCCCATCGGGGCGAAACTCGAATATTAGCTTAATCAATCTCCCTAAATTTTCAGCCTTCACATTCTTCCTTTTCATTGCTTCCTTTTGAGCTTTAAGGATTTGCTTAGGTAGATAGTTATGAACAGTCATCATCAAAGCTTAAACACGCAATGGCCTATTCCTTTCTTTTCGACTTAAGGCGTCAGCCATAACATTCTCTTTTCTAGGATGATAACGAATCTCACAATCATAATCACTTTAGAACTCAATCCATCTTCGTTGCCTTATGTTTAGCTCTTTCTGATTCAAAATGTACTAAAGACTTTGGTGGTCAGTAAAAACTACACACTTCGTCCCATACAAATAATGTCTCCACAACCTAAGAGAAAAAACAACGGCTCCCAACTCCAAATCATGAGTAGTATAATTCTCTTCATGGACCTTTAATTGTCGGGAAGCATACGCTATCACCTTTTCCCTTTGCATCAACATGGCTCCATAACCCTTAAGTGACGCATCGCAATAAACCACGAAATCTTCCGTTCCTTTAGGCAATGCTAAAATCAGTGCACTATACAATTTCTGCTTCAGTGTCTGAAAAGCTTCCTCTTCTTCTTTACCCTATTCGTATTTCTTATCCTTCTGAGTAAATTTAGTGAGTGGCTTAGAAATTAAATAAAAACCTTCAATAAACCTACGATAGTATCTAGCCAATCCTAAAAATTGTCTCACTTCTATTGGTGTCGTCGGTGCAGCCCAATTCCTAATGGCTTCGATCTTTGCAGGATCAACATGAACACCATTATGATCAATCACGTGACCAAGGAATTGTACCAAATCTAGCCAAAAATCACACTTTGAAAATTTGGCATACAATCTCTCCTTCTTACGCAACTCCAACATAATCTTCGAGTGCATTCCATTCTCTTCTTCGTCCTTGGAATAAACTAAAATATCATCGATGAACACAATGACGAACTTATCAAGATATGGCTTGCATACTCGGTTCATCAAGTCCATAAACACAGTAGGCATTATTGGGAATAAATCTTCACAAGAGTTAATACTGCCAAGGTATAACTAACAGTACTAATGGAGTTAGTACTGCCAGTACAAACTTAGTACTGCCAGAGTTAGTTAATACTGCTAGAAGAAAGATTAATACTGCTGATGGTCGAAACTGCTGACTTGGAAATAAGGACGCAAAGAGAAAAATAAGGAATGTATATCTGTTATATTTGTATTGGATTTGTAACAACTTCCACATAGTTCAGCATTTATCTTGTAAAGGACTCCTTGTTTGTATAAAAGGAGATCCTAGTTTAAGGTTTAAGTTAGTTGCTTATGCTTAAGAGATTTAGATACATTTTAGAGAAAGAATAGCTTCAAGGTTTGTAACCCTAGTACTACAAGAGTACTCGTATTATTCTAATAATATTGAAGCAGTTTGTGTTTTATTCATTGTTCTTTGGTTGTTACTGTTCCATTGATAATTACCTCTAGAGTATCAAAGTGTAGATTCCGCATACACTTTGGTATACAAACAAAGTCTCAACCATTGTTATTTTGGATTCATCCAAGGTAACAAACACTTTACAACGTAAAGAATCGATCAAGGCGTGGGATCAACAAGTGGTATCAGAGCCTGTGCTTTGAGAAACTTTGATCTAGGAGTAATGGAGTTGGAAAATTCTCAGAACAATGCGTTGGCAAAGCTTCCCATGCTCAAACTCGGGGAGTATGAGATGTGGGAGATAAGGATCAAACAGTACTTTCAGATTCAGGATTATGCTCTATGGGAGGTCATAGAGAATGGGAATTCGTGGGTACCTATTCCTGTTACAGCAACAGAAACTGGTCCATCAACAGGATTGAAGATGACTGTGCCTTCTACTGCTGAAGAAAAGATTTGTAAAAAGAATGATGTAAAGGCCAGAAGTCTACTGCTCATGGCACTGCCTAATGAACATCAACTTACCTTCTAACCAGTATGTTGATGCTCAATAAATGTTTGCTGCCATTAAAGCTAGTTTTGGAGGGAATGAAGCAACAAAGAGGACTCAAAAGGCCCTACTTAAGTAACAGTATGAAAACTTCAATGCTTCAAGCTCAGAATCACTTGATTCTATCTTTAACAGGCTTCAAAAGCTTGTTAGTAGATTGGCAATTCTGGGTGTAGTTACTCCTCTTGAAGATCTAAATGTTAAATGTTTGAGGAGCTTAACCTTCTGAAGTGGGATAACTCAAAGGTTGTCTGGATGAACAAACCCGACTTTGATACTATAGGTTTGGATGATTTGTACAACAATTTTAAAATTGTTGAACAAAAGATTAAGAGATCTACTGGTGCTATCAATGATGAAAAGAACTTGGCATTTCTAACCACTACAGGTGCAAACAGTATTAATAATATTAATACTGTTAATCTTGATGTTAGTACTGGTACCACCAAAGTTAATACTGCCAGTACTGAAACTAGTACTGCTAGTTTTAGTGATGCCACAGTATATGCCTTTTTGTCTACTCAAAACCTAAGATCTCAACTTAGTTCATGAAGATCTGAGCAACTTCATGATGATTGTTTGAAAAATGGATCAAGTGGAATATGGCACTAACTGAGCATTGAGGTGCACGAAAGTTCTATCCAGGGAACCTGGAAGGAAGAATCATCATTGATGGAAGCAGTACGTGCGGTTATGATAAATATAAAGGTAGAATGTTTCAACTGCCATAAAAATGAGACATTTGCAGAGAATCAGAGCACCAAGGAGTAAAAGACAAAGAAATGGGAATCAAGGTGGCTCATCAAAGGCAGTAAGGATTGAAGATTGCTTCTTGAAAAAGCAATGTCCTGCTATAGATGGTGATCGGATTTATTGAAGTACATGGAAGAGGAAGAAATTCAAGCAAACATGGCTCTCATGGGATTTACAGATGCTGAGGTATCAAATGATAAATCTTGTTCTAAATCTTGTTTGCAAAATTATGAAGCTCTAAAGAAACAGTATGATGATTACTTGTTAAATTAGCATATACAGGCTTTTAAAGCTTCTACATACAAAAGAGGTTTATCAATTTTAGAAGGGCAAATTCTTAAATATAAAGAATCTGAAGTTCTTTTTTCTGAGGAAATTGCTTTGCTTAAAAGAAGTGTAGGTCACAAAGAGTATCTAATGGGATTACTTAAGACTGAACTTGAAAAGGTTAAGGGTGAATAAAAGAGGTTTTGAGTTTAAAATTGCAAAGTTTGAAAAATCATCAAAAGACTTAGATCAGTTGTTAGCAAGTCAGATAACTGACAAAAGCAAAAAGGGTTTTGGTTATAATGTTGTCCCCTCACCTCATCCTTTGATTCTAAATAGACCAACATCCTTAGATTTATCTTATTCAGGTCTACAAGAATTCAAACAACCTGAGGTAAATGAGTATGGTCCTAGGGATTCAAGTGTAAAGCCTACCACTGGTTGTGATAAAGAGTCAGAAAATTCTAAGGAGAATATTGATGACTCTTTAAAACAACAACAAAAGACTGACTCTAGCTCTGTTAAGTCTCCACTTAAGGTAGACAAAGATTGGAAAGAAAAGTTTTTCTGTCCTGCTAATCAAGTTAGAGTAGAAGCACCTAAGAAAGCTAGAGAGAATAATGATGCTCCAATCATTGAAGATTGGGTGTCAGATGATGAGGATGATGTTGAGTCTATCCCTAAGGTTGAAAAGAAAACTGTTATACCTACTGCTACTAAGAAAGAGTTTGTTAAACCTGAAACACCAGTTAGGAGGTCAGTTAGGTATGCAGAAATGTATAGGTCACAAAGACCTAGAGGAAACCAAAGAAATTGGAATGGTCAAAAATCCAATCAATTAGGATGTAACTTTGTTTTTAATAACAAGCTATGTTTATCAGAGGAAGATTTGCGCACATTTAATACAGTTGTCCTAATGTCACAAATGTATAGGTTCCAAAGACAGTCTTAAATGAAGACTGGCCTAAAAACTGTTAATAATGCAAGGCCAGTTAATATTGTTAGGTCTGTTAACACTGCCAGACCTTTTAGTACTGCTAGGTCTTTTAATACTGTTAGGCCTTCTTATACTGCTCACCCAAAATCACCAGTTCATTGTGCTAGACCAAGGATACATTTTCAAAATCAAGCACAATCAACTGTTCAAAGGCCCCTTTACAAGAGAACAGCATTAACAAAAAGGTCTTATAATCAAAATGTTAATACTGGTATACAAACTGTTAATACTGGTAGGCAAAATGTTAATACTTGACAAGGCAAGGGGATTTAATGCTGTTAAGCCCTTAGCATGTTGGGTTTTGGACAACCCATCAAACCCAAATGGTGCATCATTCACTAGTTTTTTAACAAATATACATACAATTGATGCCGAGGCAATCCAAGTCAGTAATGGCTTGGGTCCCCAAAGATAACTAACTTGCATAGTCTTGTGTGCAGGAGTAAATTCACAGTTAAAATGATATAAGGATTTGGTTGATAAGTGGATGCTCAAGACAACATGTCTGGAACATATCCCATCTTTCAGATTATCAAGACTTTGATGGAGGATATTTACTTTTGGTGGAGGAGCAAATTAAGGCAGAAAACATCGGCAAAGGTACCATTAAAACTGATAAACATGATTTTGATGGATGTATACTTTGTCAAATGAGTTAAAGTTTCAACCTCTTTATTGTCTCACAGATGTGATGACAAAAAAAACTATGTTCTTTTTACTGACTCTGAATGTCTTGTCCTATCTCCTAATTTTAAGTTGCCTGATGAAAATCAAATACTTCTTAAAATTCCTAACAGGATAACATGTACAATTTTGATATGAAAAACATAGTTCCTAAAGATGGTTTAACTTGTCTAGTTGCAAAGAGCTAACAATCTGAGGAATCAATGCTCTGGCATAGAGGCTGGTCATAGTACAATATATAAAAATATTAATAAACTTCTCACATGAAAATTTTGTTAAGAGAACTATTTGCCTTTAAAAAGATTAAGAATGACCCAAACTTGTGATGCCTGGTCTAAAGGCAAGCAACACAGAGCCTCCCCCTATGTAAGACAATGACCTTTAGTCCCATTACTAAGGCCATTGTTTATAGCTGCCCAAGAGTGGATCTCTTTGGTCAACTTTATTTTAGTAGACAAATGCATAAAAAATACGCTTTGAGGTAGTTACTGATGTTAACAGTAGATATTCAGGGTTTTTTTCAATTTAAGAACTAAGGATGAAACAGCGAGATCCTAAAAAAACTTATCAGAGAGGTAGAAAACCTAGTGGATAAGAAAGTAAAAATAATCAGAAGTGATAATGGAAATGTTTTAAAAAACAAAGTGAAAGGAATGAGTTCTGTAGGGAAAAGGTATCAAAATAGAATATAGTGTAAGCAAGGACACCATCAACAAAATGGTGTCCCGCTGAAGAGACGAATAGGACACTAATTGAGGCTGCTAGAATAATGTTAGCTGACTTTAAGTTACCTATAACATTTTGGGCTGAAGCAGTTTTTACTGCTTGCTATGTACATAATAGGGTCTTAAAAGTCAAGCCTCTATAACAAGACTCCAATGAACCTTTAGAGGTAAATAAACCAGTCTATAGTCTTCATGTAAACATTGGATGTCAGGTTACTATTCTCAATACCTTAAGACTTAATGTAGGCAAGTTTAATGGAAAAAGTGATGAAGGTTTCTTTGTTTGGAATATTCCTTACGTAGCAAAGCTTTAAGGTATAGCAACCTATAGAACCTAGAAAATTCAGGAAAACATGCATATGGGTTCTTAGAGAATAAGCCTATGATAGAAGGAAATGGTCCATAAGTGCTAGTTTGATACTTGATTCCTAACCCAATCATGAATTATGTACCAGAGGTTGCACGGGCTTTTACAAATGCTTTTGCAGGTATCCAAAGGAGTTTCTGATCTAGCACAATCTTCTCAACAAGATCAATATTGGATTGCAATGCCAATATTAGAAGATGCTTCATATTTTGGGTGATGCTTCACCAAATATTGTTGATGATTCTCATATAGAAGATAAAGATGCGCTACATGATGAGGATGATACTACAGAAGAGTCTCATGATGGTAGCAATCTTCAGAATAATGGTACTGCTGATCAACAAATTAATACGCCAGGTAAGAAGTTAATCACTGGTAAGTAGAGCAAGTAGTACTGGCTCTCCCCTGGAAGTTAATACTAGCAAACTCCTGAAGACATGCTAGACCTTATTTCTGCATCGAAGACTCACATATGGAAGGACCAATAATTGAATTAGGGGAACATTCCTCAATCTTATGAAGTCCATACTACTCCTCACACAAGAATTCACAAAGATCACCCCTACTGAGCATGTGATTGTGATGTGCATCATCAGTTCAACAAGGAAGGGAGAAAACTTCTTACTCTAAAAAAGGATTTCTGAGTGTTATCTGTGAAGGGAAGTCTCATCAGGATCTTTATACATGTCTTTTTGTTTGTTTCCTCTCTCAAGAAGAACCAAAAAATTTTCTCAAGCTCTTAAGAATCCCAGCATGGGTAGAAGCAATGCATGAGGAACTTCTTACAGTTCAACTGCAAAAGGTATGATTCTTTGATAGATTACCTAAATGGTCATAGAGCAATTGTACAAACTCGGGTACTACAAAAACCAGAAAAGAAAGGGAATTGTCCATTAGAAACAAAGCAGACTTGTTTGCTCAAGGACATACACAAGATAAAAGGCATAGACTATGATGAAGTCCCTTGCACAGTGGGCTAGAATAGAGGAATACGAATATTCTTGGCTTATGCATCTTCTATGAGGTTTTTATATTTTTACCAAATGGATGACCAACAATTGGCCTTCCTGTATGGTCAGATGAAGAGGAGGAATATGTATGTCAACCTTTAGGTTTTGAAGATCCTGACCACCTAATAAAGTTTACAAGGTAGTAAATAGCACTAGATGGACTCCATCAAGCACCAAGATCTTGGTATGACACTTTGGCGACATATCTAATGCTGCATGGATTTCAAAAAGACAGAATTGACGCAAACCATGTTTTCATCAAAAGACATAAGGGACATATCTTTCTTGTTCAAATCTATGTGGATGACATTATCTTTGGAACTACAAAGAAGGAATTATGTAGGAAGAGTTTGAAGGAGCTTATGAAGGATAAGTTTCAAATGCCGTTCTATGAGAACTCACCTTTCTTTTTTTTTGGGATTACAGGTCTAATAGAAAAAGAATGGAATTTTTTATCAGTCAAGATAATATGTCCATGAGATTAATAAAAAGTTCAACCTACTCAGCTGTGAACGTCTGCCACTACACCCTACAGATTTATGGAAAAGCCTTTGGTGTCAAGATGGAGATGCAGCAGATGTTTTGATGAACATCTTTAAGATCCATGATAGGATCTTTGATGGTACCTTTACAGCATCCAGGCTAGATATTATGTTTGTAGTATGTGCATGTGCAATTTTCAAGTTTCTCCAAAGTCTTTCATCTCTTAGATGTATAAGAATTTTTTGATACCTTAAAGGTAAACCAACTCTAGTTCTTTGGTATTCTAAGAGATCTCCATTAGAATTAGTTGCTTACACTGATAGTGACTATACTGGACAACACAAGAAAGGAAAGTCAACAACTAGAGGTTGTCAGTTTTTTTTTGGAAATAGTTGATTTCTTGGCAATGCAAGAACCAAACTGTAGTTTGCCAACATCTACAACTAAAGCTAATATGTGGCTGCTACAATTGCTATGGACAGGTTCACTAGATCCAAAACCAACGCAAGATATGGTACAATTTTCATAGGATACTGTTATTTATGAATGTTAATACTAGAACTGATCTGCAAAATCGAAAATCTGTTCAACATTACTAAAACAAACATAAAGAGATAGGGGTGGGACAACAATTTATAAGAGATTGCAATGCAAAAATGTATTGTATTTCAAATGGCAAAAGATTGACACTCAAACATAATGTACCAAATCTTCTTACAAAAGGTTTTGCTGCTGGAAGCTTTATACTCTGGTCTCAAAGTTATGGAAAAAAAACTCCTCAATCCCTAATGCCTCAAATTACTCTTGTTTGTTTTGTAAAGTTTTGTTCAATGTTAGTACTATTTAAAGTCTGTGTAAAGTAATACTAGGCTAGATAATTAGATTAGTACTGCTAGTTATATTAAAAACTTTTTGTAAAAACTGTATACTTATTGTTAGTACTGTCTATTAATTTGTGTCTCATTGTTAATCCTATAGAAACACTTAAAACTGCACAACAAGAAACATGTTAGATTTAGTTTTCTTGAGTTTTAAGCTAACTCTTTCAGATAAGCACTGAAGTGGGAAATTGTGTTTCCTAATGAATCAATATTTTAGGGGGAAGTAATGTTGGTTTGTTCCTTAAAGTTTGGTTGTAAATACCACACAACAAAATGGTCACCAGTTCCACAATGTCTCATAGACAACAAAGAATGACATCTAGGCAGCAAACGGCTCCCTGTAAATGACTTCTCAAATCCGTTGATAGTTTGATAGTTTTTACTCAAAACTATAATGGTCAATCATATGCAACCACGTTTTTTACAATGAAGCATTGGCTAGTCCAAAGCAAACGGCTCTTGGTAAAGACTAATCAAATCCGTTAATGGCTGGTAGTTTGCCAAAAACTATACTTTGTGAGCATTGTGAGCCAAAAAAAAGAATAGAGAAAATTTTGTGAGCTTAAAAACACAAAGAGAGTTGTGTGAAAAACAGACAGAGTGAAACGTAAGCCAAAAGAATTGAGAGATTCAATGTGAGCTTAAAAACATAAAGAGAGATTTTGTGAAGTTATTTTTAAGTATTACAAACTTTAGAGTTTGTACTGCTTTTGGGTGGAGAAGTTAATACTGCTAGGCTTATTTTAGTACTGCTAGAAAAAATTTAGTACTGCTGGATGACGGTTAGTACTGTTTGAGTCTAACAGATTTTTCATTCATTAATAGAGCCGTTGAGATATTTCTGCAAAATTCCTATGCTATAGGGGTTTGACCAATTGGAACCTTTCGTAGATCATAAAATATAATATTGTTAACTTTCTTTACGATAAACACAGATTTCTTTAAATCGGATCAACCAAATCTCTTACGTTACTCATTTAAAATTGCAATTAACTTTCTCCAGCATTCATATATTCATCCACGATCATATCCCACTCAATTACTCACACTTTCAATTATGGCAAATTGGAATTTTGTGACAAGCACAACATGGTCACGTTCTTAGAAAATCTACAAGGAGAGGGAGAGGAATGCCAAGGGTTTCATCAAATCATTGATTTCCCTAAATCTCAGATCACAATTTGCTATGCACTGAGATAGAAGCCAGATGTTTATGTCCTCCTTTATCAAATAATTAGGAGGATCCTGCTTAAAAGTTTCTACTGCTGAAAATGGAGAAGTCAAGATTACTACTACTATTGATGGTTACTCCCTGACTATCACTGAGGGATCTTTATGAAGACATCTCAAGTTGGATGATCAGGATGGTCTTTCTTTTATTCCCAACTCGGAGATATTTGAGCAATTAACGCGTACAGGATATAACACAGACTCAGATAAGTAAACTTTTCAAAGGTGCCTTTCACCTGCAATGAGGGTTCTTATTCACAATATACATACAAAGCCTTCGACCAAGAAGACTGCTTGGGAGCATGTTTTATATAATATTGCAGCTGCCCTTATATGTTTAGCTACCAATAGGAAGTATAATTTCTCTAGGATGATTTTGAGCATATGGAGTCCAATAATCACCATTCCCCCATAAGAATTTTAGATGTACCCTAGGTTCATTCAGATATGTCCTAATATATTAGAGTAAACCAGCTTCAACAACACATAAGATTATATCATGTACCCTCACTTAGCATGAAAGTGTTTAACAATATGAAGAGGCCTACCAAGGGATTTTCAGGACAGGAGGTTGATCTATTCCCTACTATGCTACATGTCCCTGAACCTTCCCCTTCACCTTCAAGAATCACATCCTCACCTTCCCACTCACCTGAACATTCACCTTCCCCTACACATTCACCTACACCTGAACATATCACTGTTGAACTAACACAACTATCACCAGTACAATCATCACCAGCACAACCATCACCAACACAACCATCACTAACACATCTATCACCTAGAGCAGAACACCATTTTCCTATACCCCATGACTTACCTCTCCATACTGTTCACTCACATGGAAGTGATGAGGGTAGATTGCAACTTATGAATGATATTGTGGTACCAAATTTCTGACAGGATTGGAGCATTGGAGGTTGACTTGAAGAAGACAAAGAAAACCTACAGTTCTGCATATACAAAGCTTATTCTCAAGGTCAAGAAGCTAGAGTCTAAACTAAGGACTGGGAAAGCAAGGAGAAAAGCTAGGGTTGTTCTTTCAGATGATGAAGTCATTGAAGATGATTCTTCCAAATAGGGGAGGAAATTATCTGAAGAAGAGGTTCAAGAAAAAGCAAGTACTAAAACTGAACTATTTATTCAAGAAGTGACTCCAACTGAAGTCATTCAAGCTCAAGAAGGCAGTGAGAAAGGAAGTGATGAAGTTAGTACTGCTGGTGCAAAGAAAGGTACTGCTAGTGAAGAGAGGCCCAAATAGTTAGTACTAGCGGTGGTAAACTGTACTAGCTGGACAAACTGTTACGTATACAAGAAGGAGTGCAGAGAAAAGGTCAAGATAAGATAAGGGAAAAGCCATAATGATAGAGTCTAAGCCTAAGAAGAAGTCTAAGAAGGAGCTTGAACAAGAAAGGTTGAGTTTTGCTGAAGCCATCAGACTTGAAGAGCAAATGAATGAGGAAAAAATAGCTTAGATTACAAGAGATGAAGAGATTGCAAAATAATGGGATGAAGAGGAAAGACAAAGAGCTATGGCTGAAGCCAAGTCTACTAAGCAGATAGATTGGAATGATCCTTCAGTCATAAGGTATCATACTCAAAAGATGAAACCAAAGACAGTTGCCCAAGCAAGGAATAATATGATCAAATACTTGAAGAATCAGGGGAACTACAAGATTCGTGACTTCAAGGGAATGTCTTATGATGAGATTAGGCCAATCTTTGAAAAGGTTTGGGATTTTAATCAATAGTTTATACCTATGGATTTGGAGCATGGAACTGAAAAGATGAAGTCTCCTGAGAAGTCTCCTGAAAAGTCTCCTGAAAAGATGAAGTCTGCTGAAAAGGTGGAAGAAGAAGATGTGGCTACTCAGAAGGAAATGCAAGAAGTCTCTAAAGAAACTGGAGCAAAGAGAAAGAAATCTATTCCTAGGAAAAGCACAAGGAAGAGACAAAAGATGGAGGAAGATGCTGAGAAGGAAGAACTCAAAGGATTTCTAGATATAATACCACACCAAGAGAAAGAGGATCCTATAGAGTGCGTTGAATCTCATATTTACAAAGTATCCCAGTTTGTGGATTGTGAAGACTTGTGTTTTGACAGAGAACTTCATGTATTATCAAGTCTTCAGAGGGGATGGCAGCTCCAAGAATTATAAGGTATTGAGTGAGATGCTTGAAGATTTTGATAGACAGGATGTAGAGGAATTGTACAGACTAGTCAAGGAAAAGTATAGTGCTTCAAGACTAGAAGGGTATGATTTGATATTGTAGGGAGATTTATATACTCTATTTGAGTCTGATGAAGAAGATGAGATTTGGAAAAATCAGCATGAGTACAATTTGATAAGCTGGAGATTATGTGACTTTTGTGGTATTCACATTCTGTTGATGGAAAATAGGTTAGCAATTCATATGCTGACAAAGAAGAAATATCCTTTAAGTCAAGAGCTGTTGTCAAAGATGTTAAGTAAGAAATTAAAGGTTTATCATGAGAGTTCACAGGAGTTTGAACTTCTAAGGTTTATAAAGTCTCAAGTGCAGAAGTAGAAGAAATGTTTGAAAGAATCATCAGCAAAGGAAGAAGACTAGAAGATTTAATTCAGAAGAAACTTGATGATTTAAAAGACAATCACAAGTTTAGGGGAGGATTGTTAGGAATAAATCTTCACAAGACATAAATACTGCTAAGAAATAACTAACAGTACTAATGGAGTTAGTACTGCCAGTGTTAGTTAATACTGCTAGGAGAAAGAGTTAATACTGCTGATGGTCAAAGTTTCATGACATTGGAGATAAGTATGCCATGAATTATAAGGGTTGTTTGTAACTGATCCTAAAAGATAGGTAGTTAGTTTTGTAAAGGACTCCTTGTGTTCTATAAAAGGAGATCCTAGGTTTTAGCATAAATATACTTCTTTAGACTTACACGAATACTTTTAGAAATATATTGTGATAGCATCACGGTTGTAACCCTAGTACTTCAAGAGTACTCGTATTATTATTCTAATAATATTGAAGCAGTTTGTTATTACTTCATTGTTTTGTTTTGTTCTTACTGTTCCATTCATAAACAATCTCTAAAAAAAAAAGATATCAAAGTGTAGAATCCGCATACACTTTGGTAAACCATACAAAGTCCTCAACCAATTGTTTATTTTGGATTCATCCAAGGTAACAAACATACATTACTAAGTAAAAATCGAACAGGCGTGGATAACGATGCCAAGATGGCTCCAATATAATATTTGTTTTATAAACTAGACAAATAGGATCATAAAAATTAACCTATAAATTTTCCTTTTTATTTATTTATTTTTTTTTTGCCTAATAGATATTGAGCTTAGTTGGACCGGCAGGTGACCCATGGGATCAACGAGTACGTTCTTAATCAATTGGTAAAGACTTGGCTAGTGGACTACTAGTATATAAATTATCATTAAGCAGTAAGTGGGTAAAGTCTCTATAAGCTAGGGTTTAACAAGATCACCATTGCTTTAACCCCTAAGATAGATTATAATCAGTAAATAGATGCTTTAATGGCGGATGCATTTATTGTGACTGAATTCTACGTATCTAGGTCTTAGAAAAGTAACACCTAAGTCAATAAGCGAAGGATATGCCGCCTTTGAGATATGTATTCATTGCACTAAAAACAGAAACCAACTTCTAAATGATCTATTATGGTTAAAATAGGTTTTCTTATATTTGGCTAGACCGCTCTTCTATCTTTTGTTTGTCTGCTTGCGTATGTTATTGTGTCTTAAGTAGATCTAAGTCACCACAAACCTGTGCCAGTCTCTCAGGCTAAAACCCCCTTTTATCTGTTAGAATTAGGATTAACATATGTTTAGCTTAGGTTTAACATAGAATAGAATTAACATAGTTTAAATTAGCTTAGTTTAGTTAACCAAAATATTAATAAAATAAAATAATAGTTCTCTCTCTTAGTGATCGACACCCTACTTACCACGAAACTCCATCTGACCTAGTACACTACCTGTTAAAGTGTTGTTTTAGGTAAAGTCGGTAAAATATAAATTTAAAACATGAAAACATAAATAGTACCTACACGACAACATCATCAACCCCATATGTCAAAAACTTCGCATACTTGGATGCTATTTAATGGTATTTCATCTCTCTTGGATATATTTTTAGTTTTTTGACATATGTCACATAAGCAAACTAGAGTATGATCTTTTTTTATGATTGTAGGCCAGTAAAAGCCAAAATCTAGGAATTTTTTAGCTGTTGTTATGGGTCCATAATGTCCGCCGATGGGTCCCTAGAGACAGCGTCTAATCATACTGCCTGGACATACTTTGAAAAGATGTGGTTCTTCCTAAAAGTAGTTTTTAAGTCAGAGAAGAATTTATTTTTCTATTGATACATCATCTCTTTAGGTATAATTTCCCTTACCAAATAGTTTGCAAAGTCTGTGAATCATGATGTTTCTTTAGTACTAATTTTCATAAGGGTTTCGCCAGGAAAGTTATCATCAATTTATCATCTTCACTTGTCTCATCATTTTCAATTTGAGATAAATAATCGGCGACAACAATTTATGTACCTTTTTGTCTTTTATTTCTATATCAAAAAATCTTGCAATAGCAATATCCAGCATATGGGACATGGTTTAGCATCTTGCTTTTTGAAGAGGTGTCAAATAGCTGAGTGGTCAGTGTAGACAACTATTTTAGATAACACGGGATAGGGTCTGAATTTATCAAATGCGAAAACTACAACCATGAGTTCTTTTTCTATAACTGTATAATTAATTTGAGCTGCATTTAGAGTTTTCCTTGCAAAATAGACGGGGTGAAAATGTTTTCTATCTTTTTGTCCTAAGACTTCTCCAACTACAAATTCGCTTGCATCACACATTAGCTCAAATGGGAGATTCTAATTCGGGCTTATGATTACTGGAGTGAATGTGAGTTTTTCTTTTAATGAATTGAATGCTTTGTGATATTCATCATCGAAATCGAATGAAATATCTTTTTCAAGCAACTTTGTTAAAGGACAAGCAGTTTTAGAGAAGTCTTTTATGAAACGTCGATAAAATCCGGCATGTCCCAAAGGCTTCTAATGCCTTTTACATTAGTGGGGGTGGAAGATTAGAGATTACATTGATTTTGGCTTTGTCAACTTCAAGTCCTGCTCCAGACACTTTGTGTCTAAGAAAAATTCCTTTTTTAACCATGAAGTGACATTTTTCCCAATTTAGGACTAAACTAGCATCTTTACAACGTTTAAGCATTTTGTCAAGATTGTGGAGACAGGTGTTGAAAGAGTTTCCAAAGAAGGAGAAATCGTCCATGAATAATTCCATAGATTCTTCGATCATGTCATGAAAGATTGCTAACACGCACCTTTGAAAAGTGGCAGGTACATTGCAAAGACCAAAAGGAATTTTCCTGTAAGCATATGTTCTGAAAGGACAGGTGAAGGTTGTTTTTTCTTGATCCATAGGATCGATCGGTATTTGAAAGTATTAATAAAAACCATCGAAGAAACAAAAGTATTTATTTCCTATAAGTCTTTCTAACATTTGACCCCTGAAAGGCAACAGAAAGTGATCTTTCATGGTTGCTTCATTGAGTTTATGATAGTCGATACAAACTCGCCAACCTGTAATGGTTCTAGTTAGGACAAGTTTATCTTTTTCATTTATGACTACTGTGATACCACCTTCTTTGGCACACAATGTATGGGGCTTAACCAAGGGCTATCGGCGATTATATATATTATACATGTATCGAGGAGTTTAACTATTTCTTTTTCAACTACTTCTTCATGTTTGGATTTAATCGTCTTTGTTTTTGAACAACTAGTTTTTGTCATCAAGAAGTTGAATTTTATGTTTATAGAAAGATGGACAGATACCAGGAATTTTTGTTGTTTTCTAAGAAAAATCTTTCTTGTGTCTTTTAATAACAATTATGAGTTTATCTTTGTTTTGTTAAGAGAACTAGGATGAAATGATCACAGGAAGAAAAGAAGGTTCTTTTGAGAATGCGTATTCTAGGTGATCATGAAGAGGTTTGAGTTCAAGATCTGTAAGTGGTTCTTCAAGAGTTTTCTTGATTTTATAGTTTGTATCGAATGTGATTTTTTTGAAAGTTATTTCTTCTTCATTGGTTTTGGTTTCAGTATTTTCTTCAATATTCATTGCTATGGATTCATCAAATTCAGCAAAGATTTTATCTTTGAGGGGAGTTGCTTTGATGGAATAAAGGATTTTGCTTCCTTCATTGAGTAGAGCATCAAAATCTTCTTCTAAGATTTCATCAATGACGTCAATGCTAAAACATGTATCATTGTTAGAATAGGAATGTTTCATTGCTGAATCGATCAAAAAGACCATACGTTCTGAGCCAACTCTAAGATTGAGTTGTTTTTGTTTTACATGAATTACTGCATCTGTGGTATGTAGGAAAGGTCTTCCTAAGATAAGAGGTACTTTTCTATCATCCTCCATTTTAAGAATAACGAAATCCACAGGGAAGGTGAATTTACCAACTTCGACTAGCATATTTTTAGCTATCTCAATAGGATATTGGAATGATCGATTTGCTAATCTGATGCGGTTCTCGTTAGACTCCAACAAGAAGTTTTACAACTCCCTAGATAGAGTACCTAATCGTTGTAGCATAGTATAGGCAAGACTCGATTGTTGTTATCGTTCTCTAGGAGAATAGGTTAGGAAGGCTCGAACATGGCTTAACTGAGATCTACGGGATTGAAAGGAGATTATTTTTGTATTTTTATATTTTATAGAATTTGGTAAAATCAATGGTTTTGAGAGATTGGTTAATATAACATTACTTAAACAAAATATTAATTAGTATACTAACTGGTGCGATAACTTTAATGATAAGTAGATATTTCTTAAACATGTGGTTTTCACATTAGATTGCCTTCTTCTCCTAATCCTATACCTTGTTTCACATTTTGTGATGATCTCTGTAGTATTTCAAGTCATGATACGAATTACATGAACCCCGCTGTCCTATTAATATTCCAATAAGGGCAACGCACAAGTAAGATAAGTATGAAGACTATTACAAGTTCCCTTAAGTAGTAATATTAAATGCAATGAAATATCTTAAATGGATCAACATACTGGTGGGAAGTGGTAAGAAGACTATACCAGATAGGTATCCTATTCAACACATCCTCACAATTCCCTAGACGTCTATGCCAATTTAATATCTTATGCTAGTTTTCTAAAGCCTAACGCGCACATTCATCATAAGAAGCAACAGTAAAAGGATCTACAATCTAACTTTCATGCAATCATAAGTAAATACAAGGGAGGGTTTAGCCTAACATGTTATAAAGGAAGCAAGAACTAGATTCAATCAAAACAAACACATAGACATACTAAATATTTAAGGATAAATAATCCTTACTTGATTAAAACAAAAGATTAAGTCAAGTTACAATTATGTTTTTAATCCTAAAGATTGGCCAAAAAGCTAACAAAAATCCTTAGGGTTTGGCTCCCCAAAATTATACAAAAGTTACACCACCTAAAACCCTAAATTCGTTTGTAATATAGAGTAAATCGTCGTAACGGTGTCCCAATTGTAGTCGCGACCAGTCCAAGATAGAATCTTCTAGGTCTAATTTAAGTCGGTTACGTCCTGATGTCGTTGTCATTTTTCTGACGCCATCACTAGATAGATCACGACGATGTTGCTTTATGCTTGCGACGCCGTCTCCACGCTCTATGAGCATGATTTTTCAAGAGATTTGGTGTAGGTCTGTAGTCTTGTCCGTTTCTTCTCTAAAATAGCCCAAGTCACGTGTATTTCCTCCACATATCATTCAAGTGCTAAAAACCTGAAAACAAATGATTAAGCACATAATCTGGGCATATTTGCATGATTTAAGGGGTTAAATGACCCTAAAATAGTGTATAAAATGACACCTCATCAAATACCCCTACACTTGGGATTTGCTTGTCCTCAAGCAAATGGGCTTTTCTACCTAGACAAGAGCAATTTTGGGGGCATTTAACCTACTCTTTAAAAACATTTTACACAACCTTTTAGACCTCGTAATTAAAAGCATGGAAAGTATATACTAGCACCTCACATGAGTGTTTAGGATTCTCTCTTTCACGCGGGTGTATAATAAATTATAACAACTATGGGAAATAGAAAATTAACACTCATTACCTATCATAGCACATAAATTATCATAGGCATGGTAAAGGATTAAACCTACACCGTTGGGCGCAAGTATTAATCATTACTATCAAAGAGGTCTTTTTAAAGGGTTGTGGGTGTAGGTGTAAGATAACTGATAAGTGCTTAATTACACATATCTTTTACCTCTAAAAATGAGCTTAAATGACCAAAAACAGACAAAAACTGCCAAATATATGTTTGTTTTGCATTTGTATTGTGCAGGAAGTGGATATCAACAAAAAGACAGAAAACCAAGCCAAAATGACAAAACTGAGCATGGAATGGAAAAGACTGTGAAAAATCAAGGCCAAAGACCAAAAAAAGTCAAAGTCAAAGTCAATCCAGAAGAATCAACAGTCAAACCGGAGCCGGAACTGAAGAATACTAATTGGATGCAATCTCAACCCATCTGATGGGCCGGGAAAGCCCAATAGTATAATTATGAAGACTGTGAAGACCAAATGGGCCCTCAATCAATTTCAACAGCCCATTTGTGTGCAATTGACAAAGACTGTGAAGACTTTGAAGGCCCAATCCTAGCCCAGTTACAGCCAATCTCAGCCATTGTACACACAAAACCCACTTCATAACCTTATTGGGCCTTAAAAAGCCCAATAACATAAGCCTAAACCTTATTGGGCCCAGACACACTCAATTGGGCCCAATACAAGCCCAAAAGCCCAACACAAAACCCAAGCCCAACAAAAGCCCACAATTCTTTTTATAAAACTTTAGGGGCTAAATTGCCAATTTTAAAAGTTGTTTTATAAAGAAAAATGAAAAAATAAAACACAAGGGCCATTTTTGCAATTTACCCTAACCTCCTTTTATTCTTTTAGTTATAAAAACAGAGGGACCATAAGTGTCACTTTCCAAACTAATTATAACTGTTTTTTCGGCTTAAATGAAATGAAATAGAAAGAAAGATGGAGGGCCAGTTTTGCCTCTTCCCCATTCTTTTCTTTTAAACCTGCGAACCATAACTGTACTCAACCCGTTTACCGCCAAAACCCAAACCGCCTCTCCCATGGTTTCTAGCTCGTCCCACCACCCCTAGTACACTTCCCAGCTCATTTCCCACCTCCCCATTACCCCTATAACCCTTCCCTGTTGACAATACACAAAAACCCGCACCCCCACCAATGGCTGAGATGAAGAGAAGCAATCCAAGGGCTTAGAATGCTTGTGAGGCTTCCTACTCTCACAACAAACTCATCCCAAGACAAAGTGAAGGCAGAGGACTTCTATAAAAGAAAAAAGAGCAAGCCCGAAACCAATACACCACTTTTACTATGATTTTTTTTAGTGTAATTTAAATTCAGTCTTTCTTTTAAGCATTTTAATGTAATTCAGCTTGTACCTTACGAATTTGAGGCAAATATATTTCTGTTTTCAAGTTACTTGCTTTTGTTTTCAATTTTAGCAATTTTTCTCATATAAGCTTTAATAATGCTAATTTGAGCTGTATTTTTGCTAAAGCTCAAATTTAGTTAAATCCTGTCTTAGTCAATCATGTGTTCTGTTTCATCAATATACATTAGAAGTTATGATTTACTTAGGTTTTTATGTTCACCTTTGAAGCTATAAGGAATAATAAACTCTTATAAAGCCAAATTTATGGTATTCAGCTGGTTTAGAGGCAGGTGCCATTAGGAACACTGACGTATGTGCTTTACTCTTGGATCGCTCTAGTTGTGAAGAATTCTTCAAAAATAGGTTTTTTTCACATGTTTTTTTTACCCTTTTTCTTTTTTTTTATTTAAATTATCGCAATTCCAAGTTAGCATTTACCTATGTACTTTTCATTTAGCTTATTTCAGTATATTTGCTTATCTTGTGCTTATTCCTGATTTGCATTTAGTTTAGATAGCTTTTAGTTGTCATTGTCTTATGTTTTCTAATCTTAAATGCATTTAGATTTCTTATTTTACATTTATGTCTAGTATGTAATAGAATAAGCTCATAGAGTAACTAGATTATCCTTCAAATAAACTAGTTCTTTTAAGTGCGTTAAAAAACTTAAGTAGGTGAAAAGTAATAGAAGAGAATAAAAAAGTTTCATCTGTTTTAGTCTTAAATCAGTTTTTAAGTATAAAATAGAATTGACATCTTTTCTTAAGTAGTGTTTGGCATAAGACTTGTTTGACTATTAAAGTCAACTGCACTTTGTTAAATCACTTTGCTTAGTTGAATTTAGCTATTGCCAATTCTTCAAACATTCAAAAAGACACGCGGGTTTAAAACAAACTCTAACAACTCTCAACCGCTTTTCCCGCCCTTTTTCCCTTACAACCCAACTTCGCCAATTCACTTCCCCCGCTCCTCTAATCTTCAATACTTCGCATATTTCCCACCTCCACATCATTTCGTCCATGTGTCATCATGTCATTGGCCAGGACACCTCATCTCCCAATCAAACGGCCAAGAATTGTTCTAAAAGTGATCAACAGTTGAGATTGAATGGAAGTTTCATGAAACTCTCCCCTCTCTTCATCAAACCTCTATAAATAGGACCTCTAGGATTCATTTTTAGGGGGTTTGTTTTTAGTTTTAAAATTTTCACTTTGTATTTTCTTCAATTTTAAGCATTTCTTTCAAACATTTTTGTTTTAAGCTTTCATTACTTGTACTCTTGTTCATACAGCTTGTACTACATCCTTTTAGCAATAACAACTCAATTTACAAGTATTTGTTTACTTTGATTTCAATTCTAAGCTCATTTCACTCAAATAAGCTCTAAATAAGCTCGTTTGAGCTTATTGCTTTCCATAAGCTCAACTTTAGTCAATTTTTGTTTTTAAACATTCATTTACTTAAATTCATCATTTACATCAAAAGTCATGATTACCTAAGTGTTTTGAGTTCATTTTCAAGCAACAAGGAGAAATAAGCTAATCTAGCTTATTGAGCTTAAAGCTCTGGTCTAGAGGCAAGGTGCCACCTAGGTGATTGTTTTCTAAGCCACTCACTCTACTAGAGTGGCTTATTTGCTGAGACAACTTCATTTCAGGTTTTTACTGTCTCAAATTCAAATTAGCAATTTTTAGCTTATTACAAATTTCTTTCTCTATTGGATTTTAATGTCTATTACTGTTTCATTTAGTTAAGTCAGTTTGTAATATTGTTAGTTTAAAGCTAGTTTAGTTTAAAACCAAGCTTGAATGTACTTTTTCAATTTCTGTCATAAGTGAGTAGTATAAGCCTAGGAGATAAACTTGCTTATTTTTCCTAATAAGCTGTAGTTTTAAGTGCTTAATTATTTTAAGTAGGTCAAATTTAGTGTGAGTAGGTAAAAGGTTTTGGCTTAATTAGCTTTCAAACCAGCTTTTAAGCTCATTTGGTTTTGGCAGTTTTACTTAAAGGAGTGTTTGGTTAAAGCTCAATTTGACTTTTAAAGTCAACCTTACTTTGTCAAAGCCTTTCAATTAGTTGAGATAGATTATATAACAAGTATTCAATCAGCTTTTAGAAGTTAGAGTTTAGTTTTATAAAAGTTAGAGTGTAAAAACTCATTGCCAGCACCAGGGGATTTTTCAGTAAGAAGTACTATAAAAATTTGTGAGTTAATAAGAATTTAGAGATTATACATAGATAAGTCAGTAATAGACATGATAAGTAAGTAGAATTTTAGAGTTTTAATTGTGGAGTTTAGTTCATTTTAGATCCTAATGCCAAGTGCATCAGCAACCAAGTGCACCAGCAAAATTTAGCACTTTCTCATTTAATTTTTCTTGTGAACTTTGTGAAAACAGAGCTTATTTTTCTATAGAAACTTTTAGTGCACATCTTGAGCACCAATTAGCTTCTTTTGTTTCAAAGTTTCATTAAGTAATAAGCTCAAAATAAGCCAAAGTTCTAAAAAGCTCTCAAACAAGCACTTTCTGTGACAGCATCTACCAGCTTATTTTCTAGCTTATTCTGTGGTTAAAAGTGCAAAGTCCTTTTGTTAATGTTGTAGAGTATAAGCTGTTTTACACCTTTGTAGTTTTAAGTTTTTTTTGAATCTCACTTTTTAATAAGCCAAAAATAAGCTAGAATCGCGGGGTCTATTTGGTATTTTTCTCATAGTCTAGGGTTAATCATTTTCACTGCTGTGTAAATTTACTCAAGTTCACCCGCCTACCCTATTGTTTCATTTCTCACCATTTCTACCCTGTCTTTCTTATTAAATAAAATAGAATTAATATTTTAGTTTATAGTTTTATAAAATTAGGGTTCTTAAGTTTAATTGAAAAATTAGGGTTCAATTGAGTCTTAGAAATTGGGGCTTTTTGTTCCATAATTTTTCTGCACCTTTGTAGTTTATAAAAACCATTTTTCTATATTTTTCTTATTAAAGTTGTATTTTCTAGAAATTTAAATAGATTTTAGTTATTACTTTTTCTTATAAAAATCATAAAAAATAGAAAAATAGTTGAAAAATTAAAATTCTTTTTGCATTAATTTTCATTTTAAATCTAGTATTTTTGAAAAATAAAAGAAAAATTTTAGTGTTAATTTTTAGAAAAAGTTTATTTTTGTTAATTAATTAAATCTTAGAAAATTCATAAAAAATCCAAAAATTAATAAAAAAATATTTTTCTTTTTTATAAAATTTTCTTTTGTCATTTAGTGTCTAGGAAAAATATAACATTTAGTATAGGTTTAATTTTTTATAAAATTCAGTCTTAGACCCGTTTTACCGTTTCTTTTCGTTTTACATTCAAACGACCTCCGTTTTAGTTCTAGTTTTCTTTATTTTTCAAATTAACTTAATTAGAATAAGTTAATTAGAATTTAATTTTGATTTTTAATTTAATTTCATTTAATTTTCTTAAATTTTTAGTAATTAAGGGGTTTTTTCCCGATACCTGAATTCTGTTCCCCGATTAGTTATATTAAAATATTTTTAATTTTAGGATTTCCCTATAACTAATTTTGTTTCCCGTAGTTTTTAAGATCCCCATTTCCTATATCTGTTTCCCGTAGATTAAATTAGGTTTTATTTAATTAATTTTAGTTGTAATTATATCAGTGTTTCCATCATATCTAAATATTCTCCATCATTCAATTTCTCATCAAACCAGGATTACCTTCAATTGCAGCCTCGTTGGGACATACGACCCGGGAATATCTCTTCCGGAATCTTTTTATCATTGATTCTATCTTGTGTATTTTATCCTTTTGTGGAATTTGACCTTTTGCCTTGGTCAAGGGCATTCGGTTAGGATCTGTATTAGGGTTGCTATATAAGTGTATGCTTAAACACGAATCAATTTTTGGCGCCGCTGCCGGGGAGGCATTTGCTACGATTGTTATCCGACTTTGATCTGAACTTGTCTTATTGTTAATATATCATATTAAAAAACACAAAAATATTTTTCTTTTCTTTTTATTAGTACATATCATATAAAAATTAAAAAACAAAAAAAAAAAATCAAAAATATAAAAAAATTGTCCATAAAAATTAAAATTCACTAATTGGTAAAATACCAAAATATAATATTCTCCACTGAGGTATTATCATAATAAGTTCCGGTGAACTACTGAGTTCCCAATCGAACCAAAGATTTAAAACTTGCCTTCTGTGTCACTTACGATATACGGCTCACCTCATTTTGATAAACAAACTATAAAGTGGGTATAAGGAGGGTTGTTCCAACGAACTACGACCCGAAAGGAGAAATAAGCTTCGCGCTATCCCTCTCCTCCGCTCATCTGTTCGTTTTTCATACTGAGAGCTACCGTGAAGTAAGATTGATTATCAGGTTTAAGTTGTCTATCTGATTTTGTCCAATTGTGAAATATGTTGTTAATAAATTCGAAAAACCAAAAATAATCTTCTTTTTCTTCGTATCAGTTAATTCTTTCCTTATCCCCTTCTATCTATTTAATTTCTTTATGACATCATTCTATATCGCCTTTAAGCGATTAAAGCCTGTTCGTACTTGTGGAAATTTGCACACTTCAGCCTTTTGTTGTTCAAAAGAGAAACTCAAAAACAAGATTCTTGTTCCAATGCCCGAATCGTCTCAACAACACATTAAGATTGAAAGAATTTGTTTCGATTGTGGAGACCTGGTGCATGGTCTTAATTGTCTAGAATGTGACCTGACACGAAAGATATTGGAGAAAGCTTTTCAAAAGTTTCAAAATACTTCCAAGTCATCCAATGACAATTCCAACGTTGTTAATGCTCCTCGAGAGCCATTCGTTGTCAAACAAGACCCCAGTGTCAATTCCTCACAAAAATCTCCACTAATCGACCAAAAGTGTTGTTGCGAGTGTGGTGATTCGTTAGATGGCATCTTTTGTCAACGATGCACTTGTAAGTCTTGTGGGAAAGGTGCTCATGTTGGTTATAATTGTCCACCGAAAACTCCGATTATCTCTAATCCGGAACCAACTGTTGATAAGATCCCACAAGCTCGAAAAAGTGTGCAAATACCAAAGATTTTTGGTCAATGCCAAAAATGTGGTTGCAATGAATATGATGGAGTTTGTTTTTATTGTAAGATTCGGAGTGAAACACCAAATGTTTTAACTCCGTACTCATCTAATAACACTCCCGATTATTCAAACCCATCTCCACAACCCCCGACTCATTCTTATGAGAATTTTGGAAACAATGTTCATTATGGTTACGATTGTTCACCCCAAGTTCCGTTTATCCAATCGGAACTGTGTTACAATCAAGACTTTAATTTCTCACAAAATCCTCAAAGTCTTCAACAACAATTCCTTTGTTGTAACTATTGTGGAGGTCCTCATGAGACTTTTCAGTGTCAACAAATGAATGAAGACTATTATCATGAGCAAAATCCTTGCTATGATTCTAATTCTTTCGGTTTTGACCAATTTCAACCTCCGCAATATACCGTCTATCATCAGATCTTAAATTCTCAAAATGAGTTTTTCAATTCTCAAAATGAGCAATTCAATTCTGGATTTGAGCATCTAAATACTCAAATGACAACCTTGCATGATTTGATTGCTCAAGCTATGCAAAAGAAAGAAGAAGAGAAGCGAATTGCAGAAGAGCAAGCGCTAAAAGCTCTATGGGAAGAGTCCCGATATGTGATGATGATGATGACAATGAATATACCATGCAATCACACCCGTTTTATCAACCGAGGAGCCCGTAAACTCTCTAATTATGGAGAATGAGCATCTTGACACAATTTCGGCAACGGAATCGGACGAATTCATAAAGTCTAGTGTTGAAATCCTTGTCCCAATCCCAAGTGAGTCCAAAGGTGTTCCCAAAGTGTGTGATGTGCCTTTTCATGACAATTCTCCGCCTCTTGACATTTCAAAAGATCAATCTGAGGATTTCTCTGATTCTAACGTTTGATTCTACTTCGACTGATAAGATTCCCTTCTCTAGTAACGATGTCGAAGTAATGTGAGGCATCACCTCCCAATTTGAGCCAGTTTAGCTCGAAAGGTGATTGAGATTATGTTATTCCAGAAGATGTGAAAGATTGAGGATACATTCTTTTAAATCAAAGAGCAGATCCCTTCGTGAAAAAGTGTTGAATGTCAATCGTCCTTGTTGCGTATAATCAAAGCATTCTAAAAGATAATCCTATCCATATTCCCGTTGTTGTGACCAAGTCTACCTCCACATTTCCTAACCTTTCTTGGAGGAGACTAACACCTTTGATAATTCTTCCGAATCGGAAACTTTCTGCTTTAATTTGGAAGAGCCTAGTAGTGGCAGTCCACTACCCTTCAGATTTATCTCATCCAGATTATGAAGTCTTTCCTCCAAACGATCACAATTGAAGAGACTATGTAGTGGCAGTACAACTACTTATCTAATTCTTCTTTTTCTAAATATGATTCGTTCGATCTTTGATCTTCGATCAATTTCATATCATCATTACCAATATGAGTGATTTTCATGAGGAGTTCCCGATGAATCGCTCAAATCATATCTCAAACAGAAGTATGAATTGTTTCTTACGGATGGAGCCCGAGCTGGTCAATTTCACAATGGATGTGGTGGGAATTATTTTCCAAAAAAGAAACCAAGAGTTTCATGTGCGTTAATGTTTTTGCCCACCCTTGAGATAGATTTCATACCTTCTAGTAAATCCATTTCGCTTATTATGTATGGATCTTTCTCCCATTTCTTTTCATTCCCGTTATTCACCTATCTTCTCTCCTGTGGGGATAAGACACATTATTTGATCCCGGCATTTCAAAAGTATCATTCTTCTAAGCCGGATGTACTCATCGAGTGGAACATTCATGAAATTCCAATACTATCGTAGTCACTTGAATGAAAGTCCGATGATGATTTTAATTTCCACTTGTTTCCTCAAGGATCAATAAATCCTTGTGATGGGTCAAGCATCGCGACCCTAAACAAGCGCTTCGTGGGAGGCACCCCATGCTGCACCCCATGCTTATCCATTCTATCTTCTTTCTATTTGCTAATATATGTTTTGTGTTGTGAGGAGGCTCGCCTCTACCATTATCTTGTGTTTTTGTGTTTTGTGTTGTATTATCCAGGATGTCTCGGATTTTTAAAGCCTCTCGTGCTATTTGTCCTTCGATCACAAGAGCTTCACAATCCTCAGCTTCATTTGGGAATCCGATATCCTAATCTTATTGACTAACGTTTTATCTTTTGGCATACCTCATAAATGGCCTTAGGATTAATGTAGTACCCTTCGAAACATCGAGGACGATGTTTAATTCTAGTTTGGGGGGGTATCTTCGATTTGATTGTTGCCTGCAGCATTGTTACCACGTGAACCCGTTTTTACCACCAAAATACCAAAAAAAATGAAAAAAATTGAAAATTTTTCAAAAATATAATAAGTGTTTTGTCACAGTTTTGCTTTTCTTTTGGGTAGAATAAGAATAATTTTTGACTTGATCGGGCGTGTTGAGCCCTAGCTAGTTCCTTTAGGCCAAGCTTTCACGAATTCTATAGCTTTGAATTTTAATAATGTGAAGAACGAGAAATGATAGAGTTAAATATAAGTTTATGTGCTAAGCAAGATTCTTCTAAAAACTTATACGAGTAACTTGTGGTTTTCTCTCCCGTGAATTTCTAATCCACCTAATCATACGTACTCAATTTAATTCAACTAAGTCAATCGATGTTTTCAGAAAAAGCTTCAAATTTGTAACTTGAGTTTTCAAAGCGAGATTTTAGAGTGATTTAAAAGATAAATGCCAAAGAAGCATGAATGAAATGTGAATGCAAAAATGCATGAATATTGAAATTTTGCCAATGAAGCATGCAGTTGATATTATGGAGCAAGTAAAAGATGTGTCGTGATATCCCACTCCGTTAACCACGAGGTGGGGGTTCAAACTAAGACGTCTTTACTTCTAGGGATTTGGTGTGTCGTGATATCTCACTTGGAAGAAAGGTCTAGGTGAGGGTTCAAACTAAGACACCAATCCTTAGCCATATTAGGAATAAGGTGTTGATGTGATTTCCCACTACGCTAGCAACGGGGTGGGTTTTCAAACTAAGAACACCGGTCGTTGGTTGTGATATCCTACTCCGTTAACCACGAGGTAGGGGTTCAAACTAAGCAACGCATTCCTAGCTTTAAGAACTTATGATTATGATGTTGAAAATGTTGCAAAAAGTTCTAAAGTTTAAATCTCGAAATCAAGTTACAAGGTCTTAATAAGTTGTTGCTTTGAGTCATGATTCATCTTGAATTATGACTTATGTCTATGAAATAAGTTGTTCTATGGTTAAATTAAAATGAGTACACACTTTCAATCGTCTATCCATGTTGGGAGTGAAAATGCACAATACATAAGTATGAGGGCTTTAACATATAAATTATATCGACATTGATCTTGTTTTATTGCTTAGCTTGGAACTTGTGAAATATCGAGGACGTTGTGAATTTATCGTCAGGACATCCGTAGATCACTTCTACGGACGCTTCTCATTCATATGATCCCAGTGTTAATAAATAAAGAAAAGTCAAAACTTGTTAAAAACTGAGAAAATCCTAATAATATTTGTTATTGTTAGTGTAAATTCAGACAAATCGGTGGAAAAAGGAGGCCTTACATGTTTACTTCTTAACATTGCTGAGGACACACAATACCTTAGTTTGGGCGATTTGATAAGTGCTTAATTACACATATCTTTTACCTCTAAAAACGAGCTTAAATGACCAAAAACAGACAAAAACTGCCAAATATATGTTTGTTTTGCATTTGTATTGTGCAGGAAGTGGATATCAACAAAAAGACAGAAAACCAAGCCAAAATGACAAAACTGAGCATGGAATGGAAAAGACTGTGCAAAATCAAGGCCAAAGTCCAAAAATGCCAAAGTCAGAGTCAATACTGAAGAATCAGCAGTCAAACCGGAGCCGGAACTGAAGAATACTATTGGATGCAATCTTAACCCATCTGATGGGCCGGGAAAGCCCAATAGTATAATTATGAAGACTGTGAAGACCAAATGGGCCCTCAATCAATTTCAACAGCCCATTTGTGTGCAATTGACAAAGACTGTGAAGACTTTGAAGGCCCAATCCTAGCCCAGTTACAGCCAATCTCAGCCATTGTACACACAAAACCCACTTCATAACCTTATTGGGCTTGAAAAAGCCCAATAACCAAACCTGTACCTTATTGGGCCCAAAACCCAAACCCAGTGGGCCCAATACAAGCCCAAACACAAAACCCAAGCCCAATAACCTTTTTATAAAACATAAGGACCAAAAATATAAATTCTTAAACTTGTTTTATAAAGAAAAAGAGGCAAAAAGAATCCAGGGACCAAAGCTGCAAATTGTTGAAAGTTTCTATTTCTCTTTTAATTATAAACAGCAGGGACTGTTTTTGCAATTTTTCAAACTTCTTTTTATTTCTTTTAGTTATAAAAGCCAAGGACCATATTGGTCACTTTCCAAACTAGTTTATAACTAAAACTCGGCTTATAAGAAATGAAAAGAGAATGAAAGTTGGAGGGTTAGTTTTGCCTCTTCCCCAAGGTTTATGTTTAAACCTGCGAACCATAACTGTACTCGATACCCCTTGGCGCCAAAACCATACCAGCCTCTCCCATGGTTTCTAGGCCAAACCACCACCCCTAGTACATCTCCCAGCTCATTTCCCACCTCCCCATTACCCCTATAACCCTTCCCTGTTGACAATACACAAAAACCCGCACCCCCATCCATGGCTGAGAATGTTGTAAGGCCAATGGAAGGCTAGGATTGCTTGGGAAGCTTTGTACTCTCACAACAAGCTCATCCCAAGTCCAAGAATGCATTTTGGACATCTATAAAAGAAGAAAGAGCAAGCCGAAAACACCACACCACCCTTTTTTATATACGTTTTAGTGTAATTTTACTTTTAAAAGCCTTTTATCAAGCATTTTAGTGTAATCCAGTTCATTTGAAAAGCTTATGCTGTAATTCATTCAGTTTTAATAAAAGTTAAGAATTTCTTGTTATTTTAATGTTCGAAATTTAAAGTTTAATGTTAGTTGATTATATCTGTTTAAGTTGTTTCAAAAAGTGTTAAAAGTGATCAAACTTCACTTATTATATTTTATCTCAGCTTTCATTTCACTAAAAAAGGATAAAAACCCGAATTTATATATTAAGGGAGTGTTTGGTTTAACCTTTAAAATGGGTCAATATGGTATTTTCATGGGTGATAACCACTCAGCCAACTTTGGCTGAGTGTGTAGGGTTTATTAAGCCACTTTAATCACAATTTTTAGTTTGAAAATAAGTTTTTAAGTGCCTTTTATATTCTGTCAAAATTTAAATAAGCCAAATTGAGCTTAAGTGCTCCAGCTGCTTATGCAGCTTAAGCACCTTGTTATTGTGCTTATGGTTGTTGTTTCTAGCCATTTTAATCACCCCTTGTTCTGTCTTTTAACCTCACCAAGTGAAAGTCAATGAACCTAAACCCCATTTCTTTGAAAACCTTGAACTTCCACCTCAAAATTCAGCAGGTTTAAGTCCTCATTAATAGCCCAAACTTTGAAAATAAGCTCATTTGCCACCATTGTTTATCTGTTTGGATTTTGTTTTGGCTAAAAAGCACCAATGTGCTTATTTCAATAAGCTAAAAAGCCCTTAAGCTCACTGCCTTGCCTCCCCTGGTGCTGAGCATCCAATTTCACCCCACTTTTCTAGCTTATTTCATAACTAAGCCCTAGGTTCTTAGTGTTTTTCCTTATAGCTTGTAGGTAGTTCTAGTATATTAGCCATATTAAATCCGATTAAACGCTGGTTTGTTTATTTAGTGCAATGATTTCTTATCTCGAAGCGGCATATCATTCTTAAGACTTAGGCGGGACATCATCCTAAGACCTAGACACGTTGAATCCTATCACAATTAACGTATCCGCATAAAGCATCCTTTTAGTTTAATTATAATCTATCTAGGGATTAAAACAATGGTGGTCTTGTTAAATCCTAGCCCATCAGCACTTTACCCACTTACTGTTTGATGGTAGTTTATATACTGATAGTACACTGTTCAAATCTTTATCAATGAATTAAGAACATACTTGTTGAAACATTACGGGTCACCTGTCGGTCCAACTAAGCTCATAATTTAAAGACAAAGACAGAAAATTATTTGTGATCCTATTGGTCTAGTAATATAAAACACGAAATGGAGTGCTATCCCAGTATCTAGTTCACTTGTTAGGCGTAACTAGACCTAGTTGAATGATAGGTCGCATATTCAAACACGTAAACAAGTATCATGTGATAAACATAATTAAACTTTCAACAATAAATTAAGACACCAATATTAAATAAACCAAATATAATCTTCATTAAGATGGTTTTACGTGACCAAATAACCAAGGAAAACTAAATGTTTTACCAAACGATCAAAATTAAATGATTACGTAGAGGTATAAATGAATTACAGGCGTCTTCTAAATGAAATCGTGAATCTATGCTAGACCTATGGTTTGCTCTCTTTATCTCAGAAAATTGTGTTTTTATTGTGTAAGGTATGAAGAATAAAATGATTTGCACACCGAAAACTCATTTTCTTGATCTCTATTAATAGGGTCAGAAAAAAACTGATACGCCGTAATGAGCTAGGCCAATACGCGTATTGGGGAATTAGTCCTTGGAGAGCGCGAGATAAGTGCTTAATTACACATATCTTTTACCTCTAAAAACGAGCTTAAATGACCAAAAACAGACAAAAACTGCCAAATATATGTTTGTTTTGCATTTGTATTGTGCAGGAAATGGATATCAACAAAAAAGACGAGAAACCAAACCAAATACAAAACGACATGGAATGACAAAGACTGTGTCAAATCAAGGCCAAGTCCAAAAATGGCCAAAGTCAGAGTCCAATATTAATGAAGCCAGCATCAAACCGGAGCCGGAACTGAAGAATACTGTTGGAATGCAATCTAACCCATCTGATGGCCGGGAAAGCCCAATAGTATAAATTTATGAAGATCTGTGAAGACCAAATGGCCTCAATCCAATTACAACAGCCCATGTGGTTCAATTGCAAAGACTGTCGAAGGCTTTGAAGGCTCAATCCTAGCCCCATAACCTTATTGGGCTTGAAAAAGCCCAATAATCAAGCCTGTACCTTATTGGGCCTTAAAAAGCCCAATAACATAAGCCTAAACCTTATTGGGCCCAGACACACTCAATTGGGCCCAATACAAGCCCAATAGCCCAAAACATCTTTTTTATAAAACTCAAGGACCAAAAATGTAAATTTTAAAAACTTTGTTTTATAATTAAAATTTAAAAAATAAATAAAAAGGGCCAAAAATGCCAAGTTTGAAAGTTGTTTTATAAAAGAAAAATAGAAAAATAAAACACAAGGGCTGAAATTGCAATTTTCCAAAAATCCTTTTAGTTATAAAACGCAGGGACCAGTTTTGCAATTCCCCTAAACCTTCTTTGTTTTCTTTTCATAAAACAGAGGGGCCATTTGTGCCACTTTCCAAACTTTGTTATAACTAAAAAAGGCTGAAAAAGAATTGAAAAGAGAGAGAGAGTTGGGGGGGCATTTGTGCCTCTTCCCCAATCTTTGCGTTTAAACCCTGCAACCCACCCCCCTGTACATGCCCCTTCGCGCCAAAACCATACAGCCTTTCCCCACGTTTTCTTGCAATACCACTCTCCCACGTACCTTTCCAGCTCACCCCTACTCATTCCCACCTTACCCTGCCCCTATAACTCTCTCCCTGGCACAAACACTCAACCCCGAAGTCCCCTTTAATGGTGAGATGGTGTCCAGAGCAAACCAAGGGCTAGGATTGCTTGGGAAGCATTGTGCTCTCACAACAAACTCGTCCCAAGTCTTTTTGACCAGTATAAAAGAGCCAAGACCAAGCCGAAGCACTTACACCTTTTTTTTTATGTTTTAGCTTAATTTCAACTCCAAGTCTTTTCTTTTAATCATTTAAGTGTAACTCAGCTTATTTAAAAGCCTATGTTGTAATTACTTTCAGTTTTAAATCAAAGTTAAGTGTTTTTGTGATATTGCATTTGTCAAAATTCAAACTATCATTTAAGCTGTTTAATTCTGTTTAACTTGTTTAAACATGTGTTAAAAGTGATTAGAGTTCACTTGTAATCACTTTTCCTGGCCTCATTTCACCAAAAATCAGTTAAAAAGATTTTTATATAAATAAGAGTTAAAAATAGATTTTTATAATAAGGAGTGTTTGGTTTAGACCAAATTGGTCATTTTGGGTTTTGGTTATGGGTCAAGTGGGTCAAGCTCACTCAGCCAACTTTGGCTGAGTGTGTAGGTTTAATTAAGCCATTAAAATTACCACTTTTAGTTTAAAAATAGGTTTTTAGGTTTCCTTTTGGTTTCTGTCAAAATTTCAATAAGCTAAAATGAGCTCAAGTGCTCAAGCTGCTTATGCAGCTTAAGCACACTTTTGTTGTGCTCTTTGTGGTTGTTTCTAGCCAGTTTACTCAACCCCTTGTGCTGTCCCTTTGGTTTGACCAAGTAATAGTCAAAATTTGGCTTTGCAAATTTTTTAAGAACCCTCAACTATTAGCCCAATTATCAGCAGCTTTTTCTTAACCTTAGAAGCTTAAATTTTGGATATAAGCTCATTGACCACCCTTGTAAATCTGTTTGTACTTGGACTTGGCTAATAAGCTCTTAAGAGCTTATTTCATAAGCCCAAAATAAGCCTTAAGCTCACTGCCATGTTACCCTGGTGCTGAGCACCATTTTCAGCCCCCTTGTTCTAGCTTATTTTAAATTAAGCATTAGGATTTTATGCCTTTTTCATG
>BQNB010037483.1:0-49411 GCA_026074375.1 Tanacetum coccineum
AATCTACATCTATTTCCTACCACATAATTAACAACATCTAACAACATTAACTCTGATAAATACTACTATAAACAAACTTACTATAGTTAAAGAGTCTTGAAAATTAAGGCGTGAACTTTATCTTTTAAAGTGGTGTATTAAGTGCAGAAGTATATAGAAAATAAAAAATATATCTGAATCATCATCAATATGTTATGAAATAGGTATATGAAAAATGACCATATTAGGTCAGGATGGGCACAAATTTAGTGTATATGTTACCGGATTATGAATTAACATGCTGCATAACTGCATTGATACACCCATGATTACATAGTTTCTGTACTGGCGTTGCAATTTTATGTTGTTATTGTTTCAAGCATCAAAACTTTTATCTACTAAGTCATTCTTTAGATCGTATTGGACAACCATAACCTGATATTATTGTCTAATTTAAATTATACTAAACTTTTAAACTTTACTAATGTTTTTTTGTAATAGGTGTTAACGAGAAGCAACAACAATGTCGCTGCAGTGCGTACGCAAGATATTTGCAAGGTAAGTTACCCTTTGGACACAAGATACACACGAATAAGTGATGTTGTCCTATTTTTTGAACTTATTCAGAAGTACAAAGTGACTATTTAACCATACCGTTAGGAGCAAGTTCCCTAATGCTAAGCTCGGACAGGTATGTAATATGTTTCACATATAACTTTCCTAAATGTGTTAGTTTTATGAGTTCATAATAACCATGTATGTGTACCAATTCCAGGGTTATAGTATGACGGAAGCAGGACCAGCGCTAGCAATGTGTTTAGCATTCACTAAAGAACCATTCGAGATCAAATCAGGTTGGTTTTTTTGTAATAGGTGTTAACGAGAAGCAACAGCAAAGCCGATGCAGTAGGTACGCGAGATATTTACAAGGTCAATTACCTTGTGGACGCAAGGTACACACGAATAAGTGATATTGTCCTATTTTTGGAACTTATTCAGAAGTACAAAGTGACTATTCGACCATACTGTTCTGTTAGGAGCAAGTTCCCTAATGCTAAGCTCGGACAGGTATGTAATTTGTTTCACATATAACTTTTATAGACGTGTTAGTTTACGGGTTCGTAATAACAATGTATGTATACCAATTCCAGGGTTACAATATGACGGAAGCAGGACCAGTGCTAGCAATGTGTTTAGCCTTCACTAAAGAACCATTCGAGATCAAATCAGGAACATGTGGCACGGTTGCCCGTAATGCTGAACTGAAGATTGTCTATCCAGAAACTAATGTTTCACTTCCAAGGAACCAACATTGTGAAATTTGTATTCGTGGTGATCAAATCATGAAAGGTTACCAAAACGATAGTGAAGCAACAAAAAGAACGATTATATACGGACGGTTGCATACCGGGGATATTGGGTACACTGATGGCGACGATGAACTTTTCATTGTTGATAGATTAAAGGAATTGATCAAGTATAAAGGGTAATCTTAAAGCGTTGTTGCTTATGCACCCTCAAATATCAGACGTTGTTATTGTCCCGTAAGTAATAAACATTTATATTATGTTTCTTTGTCAGTATTAAGTGGTTATTGGTACTAAAGCCTATAAATATTCCTATTTCAGAATTATCATTGAGGGTGCAGGGGAGGATCATGTTGCTTTTGTCGTAAAATTAAATGGATCAAATGTCATGGAAGCGAACATTAAGTAATTCATCTCAAAACATGTGTGTGCAATATCAACAGGTGGTTGATTGGTGGCAAAAGATGAGCAGACATCAGATTCATGACCTTATTCTTTTTGGCATATGAGTTATGCTCTTAGGCAATCGGTAAGCTCAGTTTGCTAATCTCACTTTTTTAGGTATTTGCGAATGAAATAAGCTTTTTTCAGTAACAAATTTCTTATTTCAAAGGTACTGAATACACAGGAGTGTTTGGATGCATTTTTTCAGCATGGTCATTACAGTGTGGTCACATAATTGATCCTTATTTTGCTATGATTCAGGAAGCTTACACAGCAGCACCATTGAAGAGCAAAAGAACACATTAACATAGCTGGCAACATAGAGGTATGCCTTCACTACTATGATAGCAAACTGTGTTTTTCATTTACCGTTCACTCATATTCCTTTTTTTTCTATCTCAATTTGTTAAGGTTCATGAGAGCATGCAGAGACAATGAAAAATATTCTACAACTTATTGAAATGCTAAAGTGACACAAATGTGTTCCACAACAGTTTTACAAAAACACTTGAGAACATGGTCAAACAGCAAACATTAAATCAGTTGTGGTTGGGTCTCAACTCGACCAACAAATGAATTAGGGAAACCGGCTGGCCATTTGACATTAAACCAACTATTTCACTCGGATAACATGAACACACTCCCCTGCACATATAATATTACTAGCTTACAAGGCCTAAATTGCAACAATAGGAGACTAAAAATAATGCAAAAAATATAACATAGGAAGAGTGTTGATTAAGAAAACATGATTAACTTTCATGCTCCTGTTATATATGCTATCTCGAAAATGTAGTGAAGCATAACGAATCCTTGACACTGTAAATTAGGGACGATAAAACTGCATGTGCTCTGTTTTTATTGTCTGCTACATATGGATATTACTTGGATTGAAAATAATTTTAAAAATAATCTTGGAGTCTAATTCTTTTCTTCTGAAAATGCCTATTTGTGTACGGTTTTGCAGCTTATCAGCTTCGCCCGGGCTACTGGAGATCTACAAACACTTTCAGGCACTGATCTTAAACTTATTGCTTTGCCCTATACATTGGAGTCTCAGATCCATGGAACCAGCCATCTACGAGAGACCCTTAATGGTTGAACTCAGTGGTCACTATTCGTCGTAAAGATATACGATTTGTACTCTTAACGGATATGAAATATGTCATTTTTCATGGGAATATCACATATGCCAACACCCCGCCATGGAGGGATTTCACGGAATCTGATATTTGTTGACCAATTCTGATGATTGGTACGTCGCCAAGATTGTGATGAAAGTGATGGGTTCTGAACACAAATATCTGATTAAATCTTTAATGAACAAGTAAGTGAAAAAAACTATACCCGTTATTTACTTTTTGTTAATTTACAATTTTTTTTGTAATAAAGATTGAATATAGTTTATGTGATTAAGGGTTTTGGGTAATTGATAAAATCCAAGGTGTTCTTTGTCTAGGCTTATTTTTTCTACTTTTGAGCTGATTTAAGTTGCCTTTTCAAGGGCTGAATATTGTTCTCCGTGAGTTGCGCACTAATCGGTAAGGATATTAAATCTTCATTCCGTGTTTTAGGTGATGTTTTATCCATAATTCCATATATTATGGTGTATTCGCTAATTGTTGGTGTGGGTTTTATGTAGGTACATACCTGTGGGCCGATCGTTTAACTCCACGAATCTGCGTCAAAAACAAACCATTGGGTGAAGGGATTATCTGGCATGGTTTCCATCAAAACACTTGCATGGCTCAATGGCATTGTATCTCAATATTGGTTCGTATGCGTTTAGCTGTTGGTCAATGCAATTGCAACATTTATAATCCATTAACTCTATTTGTCGACATTTTGGTACTGCAGATAATAAGTGGATGGCCTCAAGATAGACCCAAGAAGTTTATGCCCTTGCTTTCGCCAATGCGGCATTGAATTTATTTCCTAGAATTGCGCAGATGAGTAGTCACAATGAGTAATCCCAAACACCTCCATAACCATATATGCATGCTATGTTTCAAAAAATGATGGATTGCGTTTGTTTAAGGTCTTAAATACACATAGATTGTTTCTGCTACTCAACCTATCGCCTGAATCATAGCAGACTGCTTAAACAAAAAATACATGTTTTTAGTCCTATATAGTGATTCCGACCAGCCCATTTGGTAGTGGCAAACAAGCAACCTACATTTCTTTAGCATTATGTAAATCCTCACGCTCCATGTGACGACTAATATGTTACATTTCTAATCTGTTATCCCCGTAGAAGCACCTCAAAGTCTTCAACTTGGCTTTAGTTAGAATTGGTCACAAGGAACCAACACCATTTATACCACTTTTTCCCAATGATTCTTACCCTCAAACCTTGGCTGCCGTTAGTCTATACTATGGAATAAATGATAGTAACATGTGAAGAAGAGGTCAAATGAGTGAAAAATGTGATTTTTAGTATGTTAGTTGCATTTAATAGCGACATGCTTATTTTGTATATCGTGTCATGCAGGTTGGTCTCTTGAATGTGGATATCTTCCATTAATAAGGCTGTTGATGGAGGCTTTATCTTGCCAAATGCTCGCCGAACCGTTGTGTCAGCCCCTAATGCTAAACAGTTGGTCAGGGAGCTTGAGGTTAGTTTTCTTCGCAAGGTAGAATGTGCAGACATGTAACGGGTCATACCACTGACTTAAATCTGAATTTGTTTTGAATAGTTGACCTATTTGACCCGCTTCTTTTCAACAATGTTGAATAAAACATAACACTAACAGACTAATTCCTATATCAATGGGTCAAAAATTTTAATACAAGTTTAATCAGCCACATGATTTTGCACGAGTCTTAGCAAAATAGAGTTTGATATAATATTCATTTTGATTAAGTATTCACTAACATAAACAAATAAAAAAGAAGTCGCTGACTTATCAAAAGGTAATCTCGAAAATTTGAGTGGAAGCAGAATAGTAACGAAAGGTAAAAACAAGAAAAATGAGTTTACCTTAATAATAACTAAGTAACCAACAATACTTTACCCATTTGCATATGTGACCGCTATATTTGTATTTGGAGCTCGGATCCTATTGTTTTTCTACTAATGTTCTACGTCACATTGTTGGAATCTCAAGTAACTTATATTCTTATTAGTGACATATAATCTGGCGAGGTACACTATTGTTATATATATGTGAGTAGAATGCAATTAACATACATTTTTGAAGGTTTGAATATTGTTTCTTGAAGAATGACACCTTTAAGCGAATGTATACTCTATAATGAACAAATACTTACGGGCTTTAGTTAATTCGACAGGAGAGATAGGCGAAATCTTGGCTCCAAATGGTGTAATAATTTACTAAGAGACCAACCAATAGATGGCATTAGAAATACGTGCTGATAATGAATAGGTACAACATGAAATAGGATGTCAAGCAATCCAACACACCCTTTAAAATTTGAACAACTTTTTCTGTTTTGCAGAATTTTTCTCACTACAAGATGCATCGTCAGTACTGCAAATATTTAATTATAGGAATGAAGAATATAAAGCATATGGCCTTTTTATTATATGCTCTTTTGAAACACTACCCTTTGGGCTACTTTCGGCCCACTTGCTCCGCTAGCGATAAAAGTTAGCGAAAAGACTTCATTCATAATTAAACGAGTTCGCATCCCCACTTTTAGACTATAGAGGATCTGGATACATATGATTTTCTATGATTTGTATGCCATTTTATATCAAATCTACTTATATATACTAATTTTACTTTTCAGTTTATGAGAAAACAATATTTGTATGTGACTAATTAGAGTTGTAATGCTTTGCAGATCGGCAGCATGTTTAAAGAGTGTATTTGATCAACTTTCACTTGACCTGATCAACGATTAGGTAGAAGACATGAGCAGGTGACCAGACACCAAAAGTAGTATGGTAGAACGCAATGTGCAGCTTCAATTGCTTTCTGTATTTTTGGTACATGGTATTTGCTTAATGTAGACTTTTGTAAAAGCAATATGCAGTACATGATTTTGGTTTAATCTATATAAATCCTCTTTAGTATGTGTTGCCAAATTGAATCATTTTTTATAGTTTCATGGAGCGAAACACACATGAATCCACTTTCGGCTGAATGTCGTTTGCTCTGTTCAACCTGAAAAAAAAGGAATAGCCCTGCGCTCCGCAGCGAAGTGCGGGCTAAAAACCTTGTTTAGATAATTTAAAGAGTAGGGCCCGTCCATGTGGCACCTGTGTGTCAATATGTTGTATGCAAAAAGCGAAAATTGATATTCGCTTCAATTATCGAAGTGTTAAAATCTTAATCTATCTTTCCTACATAAACTACATTTATGTTCTGAAAGTTACGAAAATCACTAGAAACAAAGCACGTTATAAGGCTTGACAAGCTCAGTAAAAACATATCTTAATGACGGCAAAAGTCAAGGAGAAACAAAAAGGCATGTCTAAAGAAATATAATCCATGTGTTAAGCCTCTAGATGGAGTGGTGATATGTAACTACATTCATTCAGGCACATCAGATTTCGCTTCTCTTCACTTCAACTCACTCACATTACTTACAACCAATGATGGTGAACCTTAATCAGTTTCGTACCATTTTTTCATTTAAATACATTTATTCATAAACTAAAAACGTAAATATCAACGTAAACGTACGAAATTAATAAAAACGTAACACGTACTAAACTAAAAACTTTTATTCAAAAATAAAAAACATTACATAGACTTCGAATATTAATTATATCACAATTAAAGCTAAAATTAAACTTTACGAGTGTCACACCCCGACAATGGCAAAAACTCAGAAATGCAACATAATGATCAATCATAACGCAAGATACAAAATAGAGAAAACTACAATGCATAAACTTAAATACGTGTTACTGAAGACTCATCGAACAATTTCTGTGTGAACAACCACGGTGATGTCCCAAATCACTATCAAAATCCACAATCTCTTACAATTATTCAAAAGCCCACACAGGGGTCCAACTCCAAACTTAAACCAAATCTTCCAAATACTAAAGCCAAATAAATAAACAAGCAAGACTTCGCATGAAAACCCACTCGGAATACTTCTAAGTCTGCTACCACATATCACCAAACTATTCTTCTTTCACTTCACCTGAAAATGATACTCGAAAACGTCAACAATAATGTTGGTGAGCTCGTAGGTTTGACCTTAAACCCAAAAGCTATGACAGTGAATATATGCAAACAACCTTAGCATCACCGCTAATCAATAACCAGATGTCACTTACGCACCTAAAGGGCCTACCAGCTGGAGCACTAAAATTAGGGCAGGACCACACACAAACCTGGGTAGGCGTCCCCCATCCGTCTCCAATAATCACACAATATTGGGTAGGCGTACCCATCCGATCCAAACAATCATTCAGCACATAATATTCACATAGCAGTTATAAGCACATTTATGTCCCAAAAAACAATTACCACATTTCGCAAGATCAATTCAAAACAAAAAAATTTTTTTTCCCAAAAAAACAACACATATGAGTATTCATTTTCCCAACGGAAAAAACAGTAAAAAATAGAGGTACGAGAACTCACCTCAAGCAAGTCTTTAGCCTCAAATCTCAATCAACTCAGAAATGCAACGACCGCCCGCACACGACCTAGTCCAGATAATGTCCAATTTAATCATCTATTCTAAAACAATTTCATCGTTTGGAGGCATACGTAGAGTTTTAGACGCGGATGTACATTACTCCTACAATTTAGTGGTGTGATGGATGTCGGACATTTATCCAACAATCATATCAATCCATTACGCAAATAATACATAACCTGTATATTATTTTTAGAGAAATAGATAAGTAATATACGTATCAAATTTTACATTATATTTATAGATATAAATATATCTCGGTAAGTCCATTCGGTAGTGAATTTATTAAATAAATAAAATAATTAAATAATATTTTATTATTTAAAATCAAAAATCATGTTTTTAGGAAATTTTAAGTATAAACTTTTTACGAAATTTCGACATGACCCGTACGCTCATACAACGTTTTCTAAGGTTTCAAACCTTATTTTCAACACTTTTCCTAAATGCGACACTTTTCGACAAAATTCTAAAATCTCAATCGTTAACGTCTACTAAAACGTTTTTTTCCCAAATATCGTTCAATATACATCGATAAATACATTCTTCACTTTCAAAAGTCGTCGAAACTATTACAATGACCTAAATATCGCATATTCGGGCTTTAAGGCCCAGTAAGAGTACATTTAGATATTTATAAGTCCAAAAACACGATCCAAAGTCCAAAACCAGGACCATTTAAATACAATAAGCTTATACCAATAAGTAGGAATTAATACGGACCAAATAAGCCCTCCCATTAGCCACAACTTAACTAGATATTGGGCCGCTGAGTCCATAAATCTCAAAATAACGTATTTTAAGCTTTGAATATTACGCTTTAAGCTACGTATCGCATTTGGTTACTACCATAAGCCTCAAAAATAGTCCACAACATACGCCATATCACAAAAATAGTCAAAATCATTTTCCTAGTGATTTTGGGAAAATTACGTGGCATATAAGCCCACAATAAGCTAAGAAATAGCTTAAAAATAAGCCTGAATAAGCTATACAAGTTACTATAAAAAATAAGCTATCTAGCAACATATATTATTCAACCATCACGACCACAACATCAAAACTACAAAAAATCCCCTTTTTTTCCTTTTTACATCCTACGAACCAAACACCCCTTTTTATCCGTTTCGTTTCCAAAAATCGATTTTTTACAACGATCAACTTGTACAACTAACATCTATGCATCAAAATACACCAAAAGGACAAACGAAATTTAAATTTGAAAACTTACAAGAAAATCTTCAAAAATATAGATTTCGACACGAACCGGACAACCCAAACGTTGTTTAAATGAATACCCAAATACTCGTATCAACCCGGAATATCACGTTCTCGATCAAAGTTGGAAAATTTATGGTGGTTTGTGGTGGTAGGTGGCGGGCGAACACACACACACACACACAAGTGTATGTTTTATTTTTTTGAAATGAAAATGAAATGAATGGAAACTTTCTAGTAAATGGAATATAAGTGTACATCTTTGGGACACGTTAGCTAAAATTAAGCCACCTTGTCCCCTTAACCTCCCATGACCGGTTATGCATCACGGGCTATGGTGGTCTTTCTTTTAGTGTCCAGTAATATCATGTAAATACTTGCTAAAACTCAACCGTAAATTTATCCAATGTTAATATTGCATTTTTATTACTTTAAAAAATACTTTGCCATTAACATAGAGTATTTACATGAAATATTTACACTTTAAACCTTCAAAATAGCGTCATTTGGACATTTAACAGACGTATCGGACTTGTTTTTTTCGGGCTTTTTACTTAAATTCAGGGTCAAACCCCCAGGATACAAATAACACATAACATTCCAAAAGGGATTATTAATAAACAATAGAAAACTATAAATCACCATAGTTTCTTACAAAATCATCACCTTCCACAGGTACAAATCTGAATAAACTGACAAAAAGTCAATAGTCAAATGTCTATAAAATAAATATAAGACACAAAACTAAGCAAAGGTCTACATTAATACCCCACTTAAAAGACTTTCGTTCCCTGAAATACAAACTAGATAAACACTCACAAACAAATGCGGACACTTCATTTCATACTGATCTTCACGTTCCCTGTAAAAATTGCAGGGCCACGTTTCGAATTACCGAACCTTGACGTGGCAATCTACTAGCTAGCTTCTGTAAACTCTCGTTCTAAAATTACACATGCTTCTTCTCTAAAATTAACTGGCATCAACTCGACTCTTCCAAAGGTAATTGCAGTGTAGGATCAGACAAACACTTTCTTAAGGTTGACAGTGTGGAACGTAGTCATGAACACCATTCACACGTGGGAACGTGTCATGAACACCATTAATCCTTAGGCAAATTAATCGGGGATAGGCCACGGGGCCTTCTTTTCAATTATTCTTCAAACGGTCTAAGACACATTAGATGTGATTTCCCTCTTCTTCCCAAAGCGCTACCACACCTTTCCAACGGCCAAAGAGCAGACATAGTACTATACTAAATTAGAGATTCCTCCTTTTATCAGCATCATTTTGGGCGATCAGGCTAGCATTAAAGTCTATCCTTAATTGCGAGATCTTTCAGTAGTCCTCTTGCACTAATCTCACTGGTCTAACAACTGACTACTCCAACCTCAACCCACATAATAGGCGAACGACACTTTCTACATACAATGCCTCAACCGGAAGCACATATCCCACACCGCATGATAATACTATTATTATAGACAAATAACCAATGACTATCTACACCCTAAACATCCCCCTAGAGTCAAGATCGCTGCTTGATCGCGTCTTAATCGTCTTGATATAAAGCGCGATTCTGTTTCAAAAGTCTGGTATAGTACGCGACTATAGTAACTGACATTCGGTAGAGTGGTGTTGAGACGCCCATCCTATATGTCTAGAAAGCGGGTTCTAAGAGTGCCTCTTGCATTGTGATGCCAAAATTGATGTTGAAGCTGCCTATTGACGCGATTTTGTTCTTTCTCTCTAAGATCGCATCCACGTATGTCCTCAGCTCATTCTCTCTCCTTATCCACGCTATAATCTAGTCCTTATATGTATCTTCTATCTCTCGCATTCTGGTATGCAACTGAGCGACCGTTAGTCCATTCAGGACCTTACTGACTATCGATATGTGTCATGCACTAGCTAGTCCTAGCGACACTTAGTCCACAATAATGTCCTAGCTTATTCCTTACATTTCCATGACTCGAGACCTTCTCAGTGTGCGCAAGCATAGTTGGCCTTTAGAATGCTTCGCAATTAATATCAGAGAAGTCTACACTTCATCTTACTTACCTTACTACCTACTTGTCCCTTTTTCAATATCCAATGGCTCACTCCTACCAACTCTCTTTAAATCATAATCTCTCATTTGATCAGCTCGATTGTTCTGGTGAATTTTATACTTTACCTTATTGGTTCATCCATATCAGGGTTATACCTCACTTTCCAGGACCTCTTCTCTTCTCGCTGCACGGTAAAGTCTCAAAAGGCTCATTTAAATCTACATCATTTCGCTTTTCAAACCTTTCTGCAAATCCTGAAAACCTCATATACAACTCTTGGCGACGCCGCTAAGTTATCTATTCCCTTGATCTCAGATAAAGGTCATCTTCTTCGTTCTATTTATGAGCTTTTACGCTTTTTCCTCTACATCTGGGCATCAGCCACATGCATTCTCTCCATACAGGATTGGTAAGCGCATTTATACGTCAATGATCTAAAACTCGCTCTCCCTCTCTCCTCGTGCCGGTTGTCGCAAATTAATTCTTTTTTTACTAAAGATATGTGAGTAGACTCTTTGATCGTATAAAGTGTCACTTCTTTTGTCCCTCTTTACTGCAATAGATTGTATCTCCGATCATTTAGTGCGCAAACACGCGAATCCGCACTCTAAATAATCGCTCCGCATCTCGCTCTATGTGGGATTCAGAAGTTAATGAATTCCTTTCTGTCTCCAAGACTTTTCAGGGACTTACGCGAGACGACGGCTATAGGCTTTCATCAACCGGTAATAATCCTCGTTTGATTGACAGACGACCAGCTCGTCTATTTGGGTAACACAATCTAAATTATATCCTTAAGTTTTTCGTGGTCTCCTGGCGGACGGTGCTAGACTCCAGGCGATTAATAACTCATCCTTCTGGTTGAAATGTTCTGATCTTTCTTGTTCATCAGCCCAATCGTCAACGTTACATTTTTTGAGTAAGAGCGGTATATATGAGACTTAGACTTATTTCTGATCGAACAAACGTTTTTCTTCCTCTCGCGACTAATATAAAAGCCACCTCGGAGACATACCATAAACTCCAATGTTATCGAAGATTTGTAAGCGACAGAACCTCCATCGGATTTCTGTAGGGCTTTACACTCTTAAAACTTCTCTAATCTATATCCTCGGGTTATACATGACTGCCACTTATCATTTTATTCATCTTGCTACACGAGAAGAATCTTGCTCGCCGTTCTTTAGTGGTCGATTGACAGACTTTAGTAGATACCCTATAGCGATACCAGTTTCTCCTTTTATGTTTTGAGGTGTAGGTCCAAGGGCCCTAACCTTCAGTGTTCTCATGTTCCTCGGGTCTCTTAGAGTCGATTCAGATATGTTATCCACTATCACTCAAACTTCTAAAGTAAGGCCTACCACATGTAGATTACAACACATCATGACTATTGTTAGATGTCGTTGTCAGACCACAGGGGTCATTACTTGAACTTGGAAATTCATACACAAGTTTAATCGCCGTTATTGGACTGTATCTGTGCCACTTCGCTAATAGGTCTCCCGGTACCTTAAGATCTATCTTCGAGACCTCCGACCTAGCAGTTGGAATCCCTAGGATCATCTCTCGGCTTGGCCTCAACGATTCTTAACGGTTTTTCAACTTGTTAATTCCTCTATATTTTCCATACCTTATTTAATAGAAGCATCCTTTTTCTTACGACCAATACCGGCTGCTCCCAGGCTACAAAGCTCTGGTGAATGAACCCTTTTGTTGGCGTTCTTGTGTTGTCCCCAGACCAAGACTCTCTAAAATCAGAATCTAGGTGCCAAAACTGATTAATAGGGAGCTTTGCTACGGCGTTGTCTAGGGATTATCACTTCCTGCATTATAGGCGGTAATCAGATGATCATTGAGATATACTAGGAAAATATCTACCCCCTCACAATCTTTAGGTTGTTTCATATCCAGCCTATGCCCTATAAACCTTCTAGTTTTCTTCTTCTGGTCTCTTCTAAAACTTTACGCCTCCTTGCATCGGTAGTGGAAATCCCTCCCCTAATTTTCTAAGACAAAAATTAATCCTTCCCCCATTCCTTATCCTATTAGAACAAAATATTACATATATATAATCCATTCAAAACTCCGCGTAGTCAAAATGGTATCCAATCGATGTCCACTACATAACTTTGATTTCTCGTTTGCAACCTAATCACCTTAATCACTCTCTACTCAGTGCTCGTAGTTTTTTAATCTCTATAGAACACCAAATTCGTGAGCTTTGATGCTAAATGAGGTATAAAAGTAATGACAAACCAAAACTATAGTAATTGGACCGGATGTCAAATAAGGTAGTGCGAACATTGATTATTCAAAGTAAACGTACGTTACTAATGTTCGGATAAGCTGGGCGCTACTTTCTCAAACAAGCAACTGCTATTCGTGGTTCCCTTGGTTTCAGCCATGACCCTCCATTTTATAGTAGCACTTGGTTTTGGAATGATTTCTTCCTGGTTTCTGCCTTATTCATCTCGTGATAGGGTGTGTTGTGTTGTGTTGTGTGGGGTCGGTTTTGATACTGTGACATGTCTCGGTATCTACGACACTTCATAATATGCCCTTAAAAGTTGTGGTTTCGCTAGCATTGACTAACGATTTCCGTTCCTCGGCTCATTGCTCTCCCACTCTTCTTGCATATATCATGACCGGGATGGTTTCATGTTGACGCATGGGCGACCTGGCCCTTCCGAGGAGGTGCATTGTAGAGTTACAGGGTTGGTACCACTTGGGTCCTAGTCTCCCTTTCTTTTTACTTCGGGTTTACCATGAGTTAGCAAAAACATTCCCACCAGTCCTCGTTCCTCTTGATTGTATTTCCTTCCTACCTACTTCTTATTCTCGTTTTGCTAGGTATCCCCTTCACATTTTCTCTTTTTTCAGCGCGTCTTAAATCGACCTATTTCTACACAGCCTCAATCGGTTCAGTGCCCTCCGAAATTCTGCAGCAGCCCTTTTTGACATAAGTCTATGGCTAGTTGTGCAGCCATTCCTGAAGATTATGGAGCGTTTATTCTATGGCCTCTACATCTACCTCTCAATCATTTCACTCTTTATGAGTACCATCGTGGAAGATAACACTGCAAAATCGATCAAGAAACCTTATTCCGTTTCTTACGCAGCATGGCCTAAGCCCGGACGCATCGGGTGAATTGTCACACATCTCATCTGATTCTCAACTTTTGCATCTCGCATGATCTATAGACAATTAAATATCTCATTTTCATCATTAACATTAACTGTCATTTCCATGACATTACTAAGAAGCCACCAGTTCTCGGCGTCTTTAGCGTGTGGACACTGAGAGCTACGCAGACTCCATGTCCAAGCCTTACTTTCACAATGATCCTCAAAGCAGTTTTACTTCGTTCATTTGGTCTCCTCGATACCCCCTACTCCTGATCATGCACATCTCCATTTTCTTTAATTCCAATTGAGGTAAGACTATAGCTACCTCCTTTTACCTATAGTCTTCTAGGTTACAGAAGCTTACGAGACTGTCCCTTTTATGTTGGAACAACTTATCACGTCTGATACAATTATTTATTAATTCGCCTTATTAATCCAAACAGTTATCCTCTACCCTAGTTATTGCTTCACTTAACTCGCGCCTCATTCCATTTTGATTTCTCCAACAATTTCATGTGTTTACATGCTGCTAGCCATGACAGAGTTAAGAGGTTTTGCACTTGTTGTCAATGGAAATGTCGAAAAGCTTATTAGGGTGCTTCCCCTTGGGCTCCTCTAACTTAATATTCATGCTCTCCGTCTACCCCATATCGCTCAAATCCGCTTTGGTTATTTCTCCTAGACCCTTACCCTTACCTCCACCCGTTTTCATACTTTCTTTCGGTCTCTTCCTCCTTTATCACCAGCCTCTTAAAACCCGGTGGTACTAGATTCCTCACTACTCATGATTTGTTAATTCTTCTCTCTCTCTTCCTTAAAAAATTATTTTATATAATAATTCCCAATTTATCGGCACAAGCGTGTTCCAGCCCTACGGGTACCTACTTGCATCGCATTATCGCACTCTCCCGAGGGAGAAAAACTCACGGGACCGTTAGGGTAGGAGGAATACGATCTTAGTAATTTATTTCCTTAGAAATTCTCTGTACCACTTAAATTTCTGTATAGACTCTCAATTAATACTATTCTCGATTAATAGATATAATATAATTTTATATTATACCTTCTTAATACATTTATACTATCTTATCTATATATATATGTAATAAAGCTCTTTATATATAAATATACCCGATCACATTCACACGATAACCTCACTCCGTTTACTCCATCTGGTTAGGTCCCATTCCCCCCCATTACTCCCATTCGCAAGATTTGATTTTATCTGCTCTCGACATTTCTCCTAGAAGTCTAGGGTGGTTGTTGTGCCCAGACCGGTGCCCTCTTTGCGAGGTTACGTACCTCACCAACGCTGTATAGTTTGATTGTGGGTTTTTCTCCTACTATGTGTTGTGGCTATATATTTAGAGTTCTGTGGAATTCTTTATGTGCGTTGGTTCCAATTTTATCACAATGCGTGTGTTTCTCAGTCCACATGGATGACACTATGAAGTTATGTTGAGTCATCTGGCTTATTTTTTATCTGTGTCTAAGTGAACGTTTTATAGTGATTATATGTACATGATGGTGGTTAAAAGTGTTTTATGTGTTGTGTAAGAGTATTTTTAATATGTAATGTCTACGTCTTTCGATTAAATAGGAATTCTACCGAGCGGCTCGCATCCATTTTGGTTTAGACCGAATTTCGTACGCCTGAATTGTTGTGGGAGTTATTATCGTGCTGGCAGATGATAGGAAAATAGCCTCTACCACACAACATAACGTATGAGAGTGAGACTTGGTATTTTTATGGTATTTAAACAATAGTGTTTTTTTATGTGTTGAAGGTATAGTCTCTTATAATAAAGCATAAAGGTTTTAATATATCACAAACAACCAAGATTTACAAAGGTTTTTTGTTGTAACTATAATGTATATGCAAGAACCATAGATGAGAGTAAGGTTGTAATCGGCGGTTTTTTAAGAGGAAAATAAACCAAACGAACATCACGACTTTTAGCTAAAATTGGGATTCTATTTTGGTAGCTTATTAAATCACATTTTCTTTACTATAATACCATTCCCCCCTCGCCCCACTATTTTTTTAACACCCGGTCGTTTCCCAGGTGAGCCGAGCAAAAAGATTTTTTTTCTTAACACATCACTGGTGATTTACTGGTTTTCAAGATATTAGGACTGCTTTATCATTTTTAAACCTCGTTGTTTAGATTTCTATTTAATATATGTCCTCATATCCAGTGTGGCTCTTCCCTAAGGGTTTCATAAAATTCTATCCCTACATTTGCTGTGTAGAACATTAATAAGAAGTGTTTCTAGGATTTAAATTAGACATATATTGCTGTATTCGGTATCGAGTATAGCACGCGATCACAAATTAATTAGGGTGAGCCGTAAAATGATTCATCTTGTTCGAATGTTATCTTCCTGCATGGTAACGAGATTTTTGATGAATTCTTTTGTTATTATATGTTGTAGCGAGTCTAGTTTCAGAACTATAGCCCTCGAAAGTACTTATACGTACTTATATCGTGCATTCTTAATTTATTTACTAGTCTTTGCTAGGGCTATTAACGAAATCCTAAGAAACACTAAGGAGCTTAATGGGCCACTAGTGGTCTCGTTTAAACCAAGCAACCCAAAGTTGGACCCAACAGGCCCAACAGCCCATTAGTTAGGGTCCACGGCTAAACATTAAGCTCACATGATGTTGGGAATTATACATTCCTGACTTAGTACCGTTAGTTATATACTTAGTACCGCTAGTTATAGTTATTACTGACAATACAAAATGTTAAGTACTGATCAGATAGTTAGTACCGTTAGTATAAAATAGTTAGTACCGTTTAAGAGATATGCATGAGTTATTATAGGAAAAGATATGCATGATCTTTTGCGCGTTTTGTAAGCCAAGATTAGGGTTTTCCTTGGTGTATAAAAGGAACCCTTATGACATAGTTAGAATCATCAGTTCATTGTCAATCTCATAGTTAGTAATTAATACAAAAGTTTAGTTATCAATATTCATTGTTCTTTTATAAGTTAGATTCTGCATAACTTATAGTGTTCTTAATCATTGTTTCTCCTGTAGTTTGTGTGAATCTATTCATATTAGCTACAACCCTTAACAAGGTAGTAAGATCTATATTCAAAGGGATCCACAAGTGGTATCAGAGCCTGTAGAGAAACTCTGAGTAAGAAGAACAAAAACCAGTTATAAACCTCTATCTTACAAAGCAATTCAATGGCTGGATCAGAAGATGATATTCCACCACCACCACCACCATCACAAACACCAACACAACAAACTCCTCACACTGTTTCAACCATCAAACTTCCTATTCTCAAGAAGGGAGAATATGACATATGGGCCATGAAAATGGAACATTATTTGGCCCATACAGACTATCCTATCTGGGAAGTTATTCAAAGAGGAAATGGTCCCGTGAGTGTCTCAACTGATACAAATGGTTTAATAAAGGTTCTGCCTCCTAAGACTGCAGAAGAAATTTTAGCCAGAGAAAGAGAAAGAAAAGCAAGGACCACTTTGCTTATGGCTTTACCAGAAGATCATCTTGCTAAATTTCATAAAATGACTGATGCTAAAGAGATGTGGGAAGCTATCAAAGATGTGGAAGTTCCTATTAAATCTAGATTTTGATGGAAATGATGAATCAAAGAAGATGCAGAAGTATATTCTAAAACAACAGTTTGAAGGTTTCTCTGTATCAAACTCAGAAGATACTACATAAAGGCTATACAGGATTTAAGAGCTTTTTTGATCAACTAGAGATCATGGTGCCAGGTGTCTCCACTGATGATGCAAATTAGAATATCCTTAGGTCTCTAAACTACTGCCTGGTCTTTAAGTTTTCCTTAATCATGAGGACCAAGCCAGGAGTGGATAGTCTCAGCTTTGATGATCCGTATAATAATCTTAGAGTCTTCGAGAATGATGTTAAAGGCTCTACTGCATCATCCTCTAGCACGCAGAATGTGGCATTTATTTCTGAGAACACTAGCAGTACTAATGATGTTAGTACCGCTTATGGTGTGTCAAATTCTTCTGGTCATAACTCACAATATGAACAAACTTCATCATACTCCTTACTTGCAAATCAATCCAGTTGCCCTCAATTGGATCATGAGGATTTGGAACAGCTTGATGAGTTTGATTTAGAAGAAATAGACTTGAAATGGCAGGTGGCCATGATTTCAATAAGAATGAAAAAGTTCTACAAAAAGACAGGTAGAAAGCTACAATTTGATGCCAAGGAACCGGTTGGTTTTGATAAAACCAAAGTCGAGTGTTATAATTGTCACAAGACAGGGCATTTTGCTAGAGAGTGCAGAACAAAGGGAAATCAAGATAGTAAGAGGAGAGATGCTTGGAACTCTGGCAATAAGGATAAAGAGAATGGGAGAAGATCTGGTAAACAGGAGGACTCTAAAGCTTTGGTGACTATTGATGGAGAAGGTGTTGATTGGACCAGTCACTCAGAAGAAGAAGAAGATTATGCTTTGATGGCTTGCAACAGTTCAGGCTCAGACACAGAGGTAACTTCTTGTTCAAAAGAATGTAAAGAGTCTTATGCTGAACTTAAAAAACTGTATGATGAACAAAGAGCACAACTTAGTGATGCAAGCATAGAAATACTGGCATATACTCAAGCTTTAAAGAAAGTTGAAGCATAATTAGTTGCTCATCAACAAAGTCAACTTTGGTATGAGGAAAAGATAAGGTTTATGAAAATAGACTTAGATGATAAAACTGATGTCCTTACATACCATAAGTAAACGATTGGAGAGAAGCTGAAAAAGAAAAAGCAGATTAATAAGCTAAAGTAGAAAAAGGCACAACTCTTCTAAAAATCTTGTAAACTGCTAAATACTCCCCCCCAAGATGAGTGCTAATATAACTTAGGTCTCTGGATATGGGGATTACAGATATTTGGCATTCTGAGTTTATGAAATGAAGTTTTTACAAAGTGAATTATGAATAAGGAAAGTATTTTTAGAAAATCAACCTCTGTATGATAGGTTTGTTATAGCAGAAGGAATTCATGATGTACCCCCAACCATGACAGGGAATTACATGCCATCTGGACCTGATATTGAAATAAATTACTCATAATTTACATATGGTCCAAAACAGTCTCAACCTAGTGAATCTGAAACCCAAACCAGTGACTTTGATACCTGTGAATCTACTATTAGTGTAGAAACATCTGAATTTGTGACTAAAACAGTTGTTAATAAACCTAATATAGTAAGTCAACCGAAAGTCTGGTCTGATGCTCCTATCATTGAGGAGTATGAGTCAGATAGTGATGATTATTGTATGTCTAAACCTACAAAAGAACAGAAACAACCTAGTTTTGCTAGTACTAATAAGCAAGTAAAAACACCTTGGGAAACTGTTAAGAATCAATTCACACATAGTAAAAATCCTAAAGTTGACAAGAAAGGTTTGGGATATGGGTTTACTACAAAAGCATGTTTTGTATGTGGAAGTCTTAGTCATCTTATCAGAGATTGTGATTTCCATGAAAAGAGGATGGCTAAACAAGCTGAGTTAAACAATAGGATGAGGAAGAAGTCTAGTCAAAGGGAGATTAGGACAATTTGGAACAATGTGCAAAGAGTGAATCATAAAAACCAATTTGTTCCTACAGCAGTACTAACTAGAACTGGCAAAATTTCAGTTAATACTGCTAGAACTAGCGGTACTAACATTGTTAATACCGCTAGACATAATTTTAACAGACAGGCAGTACCAACTAATGCTGCTATGAAAGTTAATACTGTTAACCCTATTGTGAATAAAGCTAGACCAAAGGGTGATTTTCATAAATCTGTTTCACCTTTTAGAAAGTCATTGAATAAAACAACAGCACTTAGAACAAATTTTTCATATCAAAAAGTTAATACTGCTGAGGTAAATGCAGTTAGTGCTGTTGGGGGAAAAAGGGAAACTGCTGTTAAGCCCTCAGCAGGTTGTAATTGGAGACCAAAAAGACATTACTGGCACAAAGTCTCTAAATACAATGGTGGATCAAGACCTAGAAATTGTGCTACTTTCAAAGATCCACTAGGCAGACTCAAGCCCAAAAAGGCTTGGGTCCCCATGATTTAAAAGAATAAACAAGAAGAAGGGTTAATGATCTTACCTAAAAACCTTGCTAGATCTTCCACAAATTCACCACTTAACTCTTGATCAAAGTTTTTGTATTCCTAGGGTTTTGGGGAGGAAACTCATGGTACAAAGAAAAAAGATGGGGAATTATGAGCTAGGTTTATAGTATTTATAAGGTGTAGACAACTAAGAAACCTAATCCCTATCTAACTAGTATTTGCGTTACACTAAAACACTTTTTCTTCTTTCTTTTATTAAAATTCGTATTTAATATATATGTAAAAAAAATTATTAGATAATTAATTTCCTTCAATACCTTAAGTTTTTATAAAAACCTAAGCTAATTTTGTAAACCTTTTTACATAAACGCAACTTACTACACTTTCTAAAAATAACTTTTCATTTCACACTTTATTCTCTATATTTATAAAGTTTGCTACAAACTTCTATATTTTACTCACCTATTTCATTTCTAAAATAGCATACTTTCCATAAAACTTAATCCTCAATTTTCCAATATTTGATATAGCATTACATGCGACATGTCAATCATTTCCATTATCACCACATGTGAACACATGGAATATCCGACACTTTAACACACATATAGAATCAAAATGAGATGCCTATACAACTCAAAATAATCTTAAGCACATACTTAACTCACTTAGCACACATAAAAATCATACTATCAATTCCATTGTTACAAAAATGTAAAGAAAATCAAATTTCCATATTAATCATAAATTAAATCAAAATGAGACGATCACGCTCATAGATTGATTACCAAACTCCCATAAGATTACATAAACACATAGTTATAACACATAATAATATACTTAGGTAAATATTATCGGTTTTACTAATCGGCTCAAGACACGGTTGTCACAAACAATCTCCTCTGAAGCAAGGTCTTTGAGATTGTCTTGTCGTTGAGTTCTTGAGTCTTATTCTTGGACTTTATCTTTGTTGTAGGCTTGTTCCTTCATGCTGTGTGATCATTGATCTTGAGCCTTTGTCATTTTCTTTTGTCTTTGTCTTAAGTTTGTAGATCTTTAAATATTTCTCCTTGAGATCCTTGCCACCTTGTGATCTTGTGTCTTGACCAACATGCTCATACTTTGCATCATCTTGAAAGCTTGCTAACAATCTCCCTTGACAATATTTGTCTTGATAATCTTGATATCTTTAGGGAAGATCTTGAATATCAGAGTTGTAGAAGTCTTTGTCTTTGAACTTGAGCTTTCTTGATTCTTGAATCTTGATGCTTATTGTATGTCTTTGCAAGTTTAGCATGAGGACTATTTTACAGTATAAATGATGTACCTGTGATCAGGTAGATTTAATCTAAGAAGAACCTCCTTGACCAGGTTTCCAACTTAAAGCATAAGATCCTCTAAGACAGATGTATTAGATTCACCATGATTGCTTGCTCTCTTTACTAAAACGTCTCAAAGCAGACAGCATAGTAAGAGTAAATCAGATGGTTAATGTTTTTCTGATTGATCATTAATTCATTTACTAGACCAAAACCGATATCCAGTTATCACAAGTTTGATTCATATAGAATCTCACATGTCACCTATCGCAGGTGCTGTTTGATGATGACACTGGAAGGATTTCCATTCGTCACTGTAAATACTAAAGAGTATCACTCTAAATGTTCTGGAAGAATCACAAGGATAATGCGTAGGACTCTTGTTAACAGCTTGTGAACTTAATGGTATTCAACAAGTCATGAAATGTGTCCAAATGAGATTTATGATTGATCTCTTGGCTCTTGACTCTATTATTTCATTTTGGTTTTAGTAATCGAAGGCTGGAGCAGACTGCCATCTATTCAATATCAACCAACTCAGAGTGAAAAAGTCAATAGAAGTCGTGTTGATCTTTGTGACAAATGAGACAAGTATCTTTTGTAAGAAACTTGAATGGCTAGGAAGGGTTGTGTAGTGCAATAGTGGGTCTATGATGTCTTGTCTTCAAAGCAAAAATTCATCTTTATGAAAACTGATAGCATATGTATTGACCTGGTTTTTGCCCAAAGTGTGTGGAGGGCTTCTTTCTTTTCACCCTTCATCTATACATTTCTTTTTCATTCTTCAACCCCTTCAATGCTTACCAAGACATCATTGCTAACACCTTGTTATGATTGTTCCAGTCTTAACTCATGTCTTAGTCTGCATTATTCCCATTTCTCATTCTTCTCCAAATCATACCTAAGGACTGCTATTTCTAACTATGGATTATCCTTGGGTAGATCCCTCCTATTCTGGTTGGATCATAGGACTAATACCTAGCGTAACCACCTTATGACTTCAGAATCATCATGAAATTAATATGTTGTTAGGTATTTGATTGTAACCATAAAACCTTGAAAATCAATCAAAGTGTTTGACAGAATTATCAAAAAGTTTGACACTTTGTGATGCGTAATTTCTTTTAAATAAAACTACGTCAGGTTTTACATTTATAAAACCCTAACTACCTTGACTATTCCTATGCACTAAAGAGTAGTGTACCCTATCGTGTATAGTGTAGTGATTGGTAAGTACGGGTTTCGACCTAAAGAACAGTTTGTGTCTCTAATCGTCTAATTGATTTTATTATTCTACCTAAGAAATCAGGAAATAAGGCTTGATTTTAGTTGATGAATTTATTTTGGAGTTGTTTTGGTGGTAAGCCTAGCTTGTCAAAATGGGAGTTGGTATAGAGGTAGACAACTAGAAAGAAAGAACGCAATTAATTACTATGATATCCTGTGCAATGTTTACCCGCAGTTTAAAGGCCACTTATCTTATGAGATACTTTTAATCCTAAGCAGGTGGTCTCCTCATTAGCTTGCACTCTTAACAAAGTATTAAAATTAAGGGATCATCTTTATCGTCAAAGCTGAAGCACCAATGAATATTGATCTTTCAATTGGAGAATTGAAAACGCTTGAGTGAGAGGGACTCTTTACACTTAGATTCTCACAACCTTAACTTAATTCAAATACATGGCACAAGGTTCACTTAAATGCACTACATAAAATAATAAAGAAAGCGTTAAACAACGGGATTATAAATTAATAATCAAAAAGATAATTAAATAATTAAAAGCCAAGAATAAATAATAAAGCACAAATAATAACATAACAACAATAAATTAAACCGTATGATTTGCTCAATCAAAATAATAATAGAATTAAATTGAAAATAATAAATTGAAGTATTATTACAAATTGTGCCGAATTAATGCTCTCGATCCCCTAGTCGAATGCCATGGCAAACCTCGAAGGGTTTGCCCTACACAATAGTTGCGTACTACACCTTTTCTTTTTTTCTTACTTTTCGGCTACACACATCGAATGGAATGTCAGAATCAATTAAGAATGAGATTTCATTCTTATATTTATAATATAATAAAACTTTGGTCCTTTGGCGAATTTAGTCCCTGGACTTTGGGTGGATAATGAATATGACAACTGTGCTTTGAGCAGGTTAGTCAAATCGTTAGTATTGATTTGAGTTTCATTATGTGTTATAGTAATTATGTGTTTATGTGATCTTATGTGAGTTGGTTACAAATCCATTGAGCGTGATTGTCTCATGGTGATTGAAGTTATGGTTGCTATGGATATTTCATTATGTTCATATTTTAGTGAAAATGAAAATGATGGTAAAATTCTATGTGTGTACGTATTTATACGTATATGTATACGTATTTAGATAATAGGAATTCGCGAGGATAGAAAATTTGGTTTAGAAATTTAATTAATGAATTTTAGTATTATTAAGTTAGAGAAATAAAGTATGAAGTGAATTTATTTTTAGGTATTTAAAACTAGTTTTATTTAGAAGGATGTCTAAATAAATAAAGGTTTTATAAAAATAACAAAATTAAAGGGTTTTTGTGTAAATAATAAAAAAAATATGGTTGTTCGACCGGTTTAAGAGGAAAAAAAGGAAAACTAATTTTAGTAAAAGTGGGATTCTAATTTGGTAATTATCTAAATCTTTTTTCCTTTACTATAAATACAAACCCCTCACTCCTATTTTTTTTTAATCGGATGAACCCAAGAGCAGAAGAAAAAAAAAGATTTTTTTTATTCAAGATCAATTTGGTGATTTAAGGTTTCAAGAATCAAGAATTAAGGTATGCTTTTAAACCCTAGTTGTTTAGTTTTCTTTTTAATTCATGTAACAATAAAGTGATGGATAAATTAGGGTTTCATAAAATCTGTAAATTAATGATGTTAAACTTAATTAGAAGTGTTTAGGGTTTAATTAGAATCATATTGATGTATTCGGTTAGAGTTAGAACGCGATAAAATTGAATTTAGGGTTGAGCAGAATTTTGAGTCATCTTGTTTGAATATTATCTCATGATGGGTAACAAGATTTTTGATGAATATTAGGTCTATTGATAAGTTTAGCGAGTCTAGTTTCCATAAAATCCAGCCTCGAAAGTTTTTAAGGTGGGGAAGTCATTCAAATATTGGTTACACTAAACGTTGTCAGATCATTAAATACGAGTCAGATTTAGGTCATGTTTGTGAGGGTAAAACCTATACTTAAAGTGTAATTAAGCTTATCCCTTCTACACTAGTTAAGTTCCATATGTCTATGGATAATCCTGTAAAAATTAGCCTCTGAAAGTATGTCTAAGTATGGTAGTTAGAGTGATATATTTTGGTGTGCAATCATATCCGAATTAGGACAGTTTTGAAGTTTGATTTTATTTGAGGTAGTTACACATGTAAGTAATACTTGAGAATCACAAGGTAGTTAATATACTCATAAATGAACATGGGTGATTTTTGGAATAATTTATGAATATCATTAAGTAAGGGTTTTAGGTACGTAAAGAGACACTAAAATTCTGCAATTCTGAGTTAATTGTAAGTAGCTAGTGTAAAGTGTTAGTAAGATTGTTAAGGTTGGGCATGGTGTCGGGGTGACCCATGATGGTTAACTAAACCCTTAGAAATCCATCATATGTGTGTTACATGGACTAGAGCTTTTATCTTGGTCGCGTGTAACCGTGTTTATTTATTTATATAGTTGCGTTTAGAGATTTGGAAGCTGCGTTTGAGTATCCAGGTGAGTTTCATAGTCCCATTTTTACTATGTTTTCTTGGGATGGAGATGATGCAAAATATGTTTTGAAATGTTTTAATTGCTATGATTATATGGTTTAAGTTACACATAGATATTTAAGTAGCTATTATATGTTATGTGTTGCATGTTGTATGATGTTGCATTGCTTTGCCTACTTTGTAGGCAAGAGGTTTCACCTATGTGGTGTGGGTATGAACCTGTGTATGCTACGGTACCAAGAGTCTGGGATTTAGGGATAACATTCCTCCCCATGACTAAATGTTGTATGTTATGGATCGGGGGACACGTTCCGTCTCATTTGTGGTTGCTTGTTTGGGATGATTGCATGTTAACATGTATAATAGTCAGCTTAATTATCTTGCCTTGTTTTGTTTTTTTATATAATCACAGTAATTGAATCTTTTTTAGTGGTGTCGTAAAGCCTATGACTCTCACCAACCATTGTGTTGACGTTTTAAGCATCATTTTTAGGTGAGCGTTATGATGGTGTTGAAGTTAATAAAAGTGGCTAGAGAGACCGTTAGGATGGCATTGGAAGTTTTCATTTGATTTTATTTCATAATTGTTTGCATGAATTCTTGAATGTTATTAGGTTTGATAGGGTTGTGATACATTGTCTTTGTATTGATGAGACCCATTTTTCATTAATACAAGATGCCATTCTTTTGTTTTCGGTATTGTCATGACACATCATGTCTTTTATATTTAGTTATGCATGTAGTGATTCTCTATTGTTGACACCATTGTGTTGTGATGATATCCATGATGTTACGCCTCGTGTTTCCGCCTTGGCGGGGTGTGACAGATTGGTATCAGAGCCTTTGGTTATAGAGAAGTAGGTGGTCGAGCCTAGACTATAACCTAGGAGTCCTTCATATAGTTGCATTTTAGGGCTTAAGTGTTTATGTACGTATCTACTATACTTTCTCGTTATTCGAAAGCTAAATTTTTTCTTAATTTGTTTACTACTATATAATATATATATATATATATATATATATATATACTTTTTTATTATTAGGATCTAATAGTATATACCCTTCCTTATTATTTTAATCATGTCTCTCTCTAACCGTAATAGAATCTATATGTTTAGCTATCTAGGCATTTTTGTATTCTTGCTTTCTTTGAATTTTATTTCGACCTACGGGCTACTCGATAGCTTATGATTCAAAAGAGGAGCCAATTAAGGAGGAGCCTCTCGAGGAATCGAATGAGGAAGGTTAGTTAGAAGAGTCCGAGAAGGATGCCGACTCAGATCTCTTGTCGGATGCTCATAGCAGGCCTGGACCTGCGGAGTCGGGTGACTTTTGTGAAGGTAAAGTCAAACCCAAGCATGGCCCAGCATAAGTTTATTCCGTCTTTTACCTCTTCGTGATTCTATTGATTATTTCTTTCGGATATTTCATATTTTGGAGGCGCTTAGAGACTTTCGTTCCTTTATGTCGTTTCAATTTTATTTTTATATAAATAGGTATTTCTTTGATGGAGCATCCTTTTCTGTGTTATATTAGAGTGGTTTAAGATGTGCAATGTGGTATATGTGCTTATATGTGTGCTATCATTGAGAGGTGTAGTCTTGGAAGTAAGTATATGTATGAAAGGATGCAATTATAATTATGGTGGCTAACATAATTATAAAGGAATCACACACGTAGACTTGTGACCATGATCGCATTGATCAATGTTTGTTTGTAAGCTGGTAGTGTAATATGTTGTGATATGTGTGATCATGATAAGGATGGTTATATAGTTATGGAATCCCTCTTTTACCTAATGCGCGATTATGTCAGGCCCAGTTGCATAGATAGTAAGTTTCCCTTCTATCTAACGTTTGTGAATACCCCAGATACATATTATTATTATTATTGCAATTATTAAGTTCGTTTGTCTCCTCAATTATTTGCTTGGATATATAACCCTCATTTTAGCATTCATTGTTCGTACCATGTCGGTATGGATGATCTAACTTTTCTATCCTGTGTCTTGATGAATATTGGTTGTTCAGATCTGCTTCTTTGAATATTGGTACGTTTCATTGGTTCTTTCGTGGTACTGATTACTCTTATGAGTATCAAAATTTTCTTTTAAGCACTAATTTTTCCTAACATATTAGTGCCGATAATTACTCTGTTCTTTATATATCCTTTGGTTTTTGTAACATGTTGCGACATGTTAGTACCGACGCTTTTCGATGGTTGTTCTTTCGATCGTGAGTACGGATGAGTCATTACGTTCTTCTTTTGGTTCGTAATGTCTTCGTATAGATTCTCTTGTGCATGTTTCTTTCACTATTATTCTGACTATATGGTTCTTTATACTCCCTTTCGCTTTCAAACAATAAGATGGTGTTAGAGTCTTTACGGTATTTTACAATCTCTTTTGTTATTACGATGCCCTTGGTTTAAGTAATATATTTTATATTGATGTCAAGTTATGGAAATCCTTTTGAAGTATATCTTGATGGTGTTTAGGGAAAACTATTCTTGAAATGATTTTATGAATACGTTGTGATAAGCGCTTTTATATGACTGTCTCTTTATGAAAACTGCGTTTACAATGATTTTTATGAAAACAATGTGATATTGGTTGAGTGTCAAAACCATGTTTAAGGTAATCTTTACATTTTTATAAATTGTTTTTGATAAATTTTATTTTATGAAAAGTATGTTTAAAATGTTTTATATTGGTAAAATGCGATACATTTTTTTTATAAATATCTCTTGATTTTTTTATGAAAACCATGCTTTAAAACGAATTTAAAAAAACTGTCTTTATTGTTTCAAAATGAATTTTTATAAAAACAGTATTTAGTTGGTTCTGTCGAGTTAAGTCGATTATTGGTATAAGAATTCTATCTTTCGTATTTATCAATTGATATGTATCATTATTCGATATGTGTTCCTTTTGTCTTGATATGCTTTGTTGACTCTTTTGTTTGTGTTTCCTATCGGTATAGATATTCTATCATTTCTTTAAAGGATTCTTATGTCAATTGATCCACATCTATTTGCATATGTGAAATCTCTTATATGTATTCTAGCCTTTAATTCGGTATTAGTTTGCTACCCTTTTCGGTATTTCATAACCCTTAGAAGTCATTGATATACGTTTTATCCGACCAAGTTACTCTCCGTGGGGAGCACCTGTGTTGTTCAAAAGAAGGACGGTTCATTTCGAATGTGCATAGACTATCAAGAGTTGCACAAGCTAACCACCAAGAATCTCCCCAGGATTGACGACTTGTTCGACCAGTTACAAGTTTCGCGTTATTTCTCTAAGATAGATATTCTTTCCGGTTACCATCAGTTAAGAGTACATGGAGAAGATATTCTCAAGACGGCATTTAGGACGCGATATGGACACTTTGAGTTTACGGTTATGCCTTTTGGGTTAACCAATGCACCAGCGGTTTTCATGGACTTGAAGAACCGGGTGTGCAAGCCGTATTTAGACAAATTTTTCATTTTGTTTATCGATGATATCTTGATCTACTCGAAGTCTAAGGAGGATCACGAGGTTCATTTGAAGTTGGTGTTGGAGCTGCTGAAGAAGGAAAAGTTGTTTGCCTAGTTTTCCAAGTATGAATTCTGGCTACAAGAAGTGCGTTTTCTCAGACATGTGGTTAACAGCAATGATATTCACATAGACTCTAGTAAGATAGAAGCAATGAAGAATTAAAAAGTACCTAAGACGCCATCCGGGATACGATCATTCTTGGGATTGACAGGTTACTACCGACGTTTCATAGTAAATTTTTCTAAGATTACTAAACCCCTTACTTCACTTACACAGAAGAATAAGAAGTAGGAGTGTACCAAGGAACAAGAGGAAGCTTTTCAGACGTTGAAGGGCAATTTTTGAAATGCACCAATATTGTCATTACCTAATGGATCTAAAGAATTGTAGTTTACTGTGACGCGTCAAATCAAGGATTAGGTTGTGTACTCATGAAAAAAGGCAAGGTAGAGAACGCGACAGCAGAAATGTTGCGTAGCCTAGACCAACTAATGGAAAGGAAGGAAGATAGAGGTATGAAGTTTATATGGGATCCATTAGTAGATGATGTAAGGACATTAATTATGGACGAAGCTCATGCATCGAGGTCTTTGGTACATTCAAGAGCGAATAAGACGTACTATAACCTTAGAGATATGTATAATGGCCATGTATGGAGAAGTATATTGCTACCTATGTTAGCAATTGTTTGACTTGTTTAAAGGTGAATGCTGAAACATCAAAGACCTTCGGGTTTATTGTAACAACTAGAGATACCTAAATGGAAGTAGGATATAATAACTATGGACTTTGTTACAAGGTTTCCAAGATCAAGTAGTGGTTATGTTACGAATTGGGTAAGAGTCGATAGACTAAAGTATGCCCATTACATGGTAGTACGTGAAGATTTTAAAATGGAGAATTTGGCGAGACTTTACAATAATGAGATAGTAACAAGGCATGGAGTGCATGTGTCGATCATCATAGATCGTGGTGGAAGATTTACTTTGCGGCTTTGGTAGACATTGCAGAAGGCATTGAGAACACTGCTAAAACATACGCACGACTTATCATCCTCAAACAGACGGACAAAGTGAGCGTACCATTCACACTTTGAAGGATATGTTGAGAGCGTGCGTGATTGATTTTTTAGTGGTAATTAGGATACTCATCTACCCTTAACTAAGTTTTCTATAATAATAGTTATCATTCGGGTGTTTGATGTGCTCTATTTGAAGTGTTGTATGGAAGGAAGTGTAGGTCACATGTTCTTTGGGCGGAAATTGGAGAAATTTGGTCGATTGGATCGGAATTGGTACAAGAGACAACAAATAAGGTGATGTTGATTAAAGAAAAGCTCAAAGCGGCTAGAGATTGCCAAAAGAGCTATGTTGGCAATATGCGTAAACATTTAGAGTTGAAGTTGGTGATAAAGTGATGTTGGAAGGGTCATCTTGGAAGGATGTATTACATTTTGGAAAGAAAGACCTGCTAGCACCAAGATATGTGGGACCATTTAAGATCATTAAAGGGGTCGGTCCTATGGCCTATTGACTAAGATTGTCTCAATAATTTAGTAGTATATTTGATGTGTTTCAAATTTAAAGTAGTATTGGACGGATGCAAATCTACATGTGCATGTAGAAGAAATTAAGGTAGACAAAACTCTTTGTTTTGCTAAAGAACCTATTGAAATTATCGATCGTGAGGTTAAAAGTTGAAGCGTAGTAGGACTCCGATAGTTAAGTCCATTGGAACTTGAAGCAAGGTCACGAGGATTTCATAAAAACTAAGTATCCACATTTGCTCGTTGAGCAAGCTATCGTTGGAAGTACTAAGTAAAGTCGGACACATAGGGTCATTGGCAGACTTTAGTGCACCCTTGAATGTTCTGAGGTGGTTTGGTTAATGCTATATTTTGAATAAAATCGAAGTCGAGCTGATTCTTCAAAAACATTGAGCTTTGTAACAACTCATAACTTAGTTCCAAGACAGCTTTTGTTTGATGAGTTGCGGAGTTAGGTTATGAATTATGTTGTTACATAACTTAAGGTTTTTGATGAGTTTCCTCGAAGACGGGCGATGTTCATGTAGTTAGATGTTATTTTTGCTTAATGTTGTATGCTGCTATTTGTACCCTTGTATGGGCAAGCGAAGTTGTAAGCAGTGGGTTTTTGATCATGAAAGTTAAATGAGATTCAAAGTGTAGCCCTAAGTTCATGCGGGAACGTGAGGACCATATGAAAGCTAAGTATACCTGATTTTTTGTTGATGATGATGTTGAACCAATTAGTTAAATCTCGAGACAAGATTTCCCTAAGGAGGGGATACTGTGACAACTGTGCTTTGAGCAGGTTAGTCAAATTGTTAGTATTGATTTCAGTTTCATTATGAAGTATTTAAGTGTTTATGTGATCTTATGTGAGTTGGTTACAAATCCATTGAGCGTGATCGTCTCATGGTGATTGAAGTTATGGTTGCTATGGATATTTCATTATGTTCACATTTTAGTGACAATGAAAATGATGGTAAAATTTTATGTGTGTACGTATTTATATGTATATGTATACGTATTTAGATTATAGGAATTTGCGAGGAAAGAAAATTTGGTTTAGAAATTTAGTTAATGAATTTTAGTATTATTAAGTTGGAGAAATAAAGTATGAAGTGAATTTATTTTTAGGTATTTAAAAGTAGTTTTATTTAGAAGGATGTCTAAATAAATAAAGGTTTTATAAAAATAACAAAATTAAAGGGTTTTTGTGTAAATAATAAATAAATAAATAAATAATAATAATAATAAGGTTGTTCGGCCGGTTTAAGAGGAAAAAAAGGAAAACTAATTTTAGTAAAAGTGGAATTCTAATTCGGTAATTATCTAAATCTCTTTTCCTTCACTATAAATACAAACCCCTCACTCCTATTTTTTTTAAAAACTGGACGAACCCCAGAGCAGAAGAAAAAAAAGATTTTTTTTATTCAAGATCAATATGGTGATTTAAGGTTTCAAGAATCAAAAATTAAGGTATGCTTTTAAACCCTAGTTGTTTAGTTTTCTTTTTAATTCATGTAACAATAAAGTGATGGATAAATTAAGGTTTCATAAAATCTGTAAATTAATGATGTTAAACTTAATTAGAAGTGTTTAGGGTTTAATTAGAATCATATTGATGTATTCGGTTAGAGTTAGAACGCGATAAAATTGAATTTAGGGTTGAGCAGAATTTTGAGTCATCTTGTTCGAATGTTATCTCATGATTGGTAACGAGATTTTTGATGAATCTTATGTCTATTGATAAGTTCAGCGAGTCTAGTTTTCAGAAAATCCAGCCTCGAAAGTTTTTAAGGTCGGGAAGTCATTCAAATGTTGGTTACACTAAAAGTTGTCAGATCAGTAAATACGGGTCAGATTTAGGTCATGTTTGTGAGGGTAAAACCTATACTTAAAAGTGTAATTAAGCTTAGCCCTTCTACAGTAGTTAAGTTCCATATGTCTATGGATAATCCTGTAAAAATTAGCCTCTGAAAGCATGTCTAAGTATGGTAGTTAGAGTGATATATTTTGGTGTGCAATCAGATCCGAATTAGGACAGTTTTGAAGTTTGATTTTATTTGAGGTAGTTACACATGTAAGTAATACTTGGGAATCACAAGGTAGTTAATATACTCATAAATGAACGTGGGTTATTTTGGTATAATTTATGAAGATTGTTAAGTAAGGGTTTTGGGTACGTAAAGAGACACTAAAATTATGCAATTCTGAGTTAATTGTAAGTAGCTAGTGTAAAGTGTTAGTAAGATGGTTAAGGTTGGGCATGGTTTCGGGGTGACCCATGATGGTTAACTAAACCCTTAGACATCCATCATATGTTTGTTACATGGACTAGAGCTTTTATCTTGGTCGCGTGTAACCATGTTTATTTATTTGTATAGTTGCGTGTAGAGATTTAGAAGCTGCGTTTGAGTATCCAGGTGAGTTTCATAGTCCCATTTTTACTATGTTTTCTTGGGATGGAGATGATGCAAAATATGTTATGAAATGTTTTGATTGCTGTGATTATATGGTTTAAGTTACACATGGATATTTAAGTAGCTATTATATGTTATGTGTTGCATGTTGTATGATGTTGCATTGTGCTTCGCCTACTTTGTGGGCAAGAGGTTTCGCCTACGTGGTGTGGGTATGAACCTGTGTATGCTATGGTACCAAGAGTCTAGGGTTTGGGGATAGCATTCCTCCCTATGACTAAGTGTTGCATGTTATGGATCGAGGGACACGTTCTGTCTCATTTATGGTTGCTTGTTTGGGATGATTGCATGTTAGCATGTATAATAGTCAGCTTAATTGTCCTGCCATGTTTTGTTTTTTTATAATCACAGTAATTGAATCTTTTGTAGTGGTGTCGTAAAGCCTATGACTCTCACCAACCATTGTGTTGACGTTTTAAGCATCATTTTCAGGTGAGCGTTTTGATGGTGTTGAAGTTAATAAAAGTGGCAAGAGAGACCGTTAGGATGGCATTGGAAGTTTTCGTTTGGTTTTATTTCATAATTGTTTGCATGAATTCTTGAATGTTATTAGGTTTGATAGGGTTGTGATATATTGTTTTTGTATTGATGAGACCCCTTTTTCATTAACACAAGATGTTGTTCTTTTGTTTTCGGTATTGTCATGACACATCGTGTCTTTTATATTTAGTTATGCATGTAGTGATTCTCTATTGTTGACACCATTGTGTTGTGATGATATCCATGATGTCACGCCTCGTGTTTCCACCTTGGCGGGGTGTGACAATGAAACTTAAGATAACTTGCACACTTTCGGCCCCTGTGACTTTACGGCATAATCAAATACACGATTACGCCATAATAATCCTAACGTGGCTTTCCTTCATTAAAAGATATTTTGGTTCTGGCGTAATTAAGAATCTCGTTGCGCTGTAACCCTTAGTCAGTAACGTAATAATTTCCATAATTATATATTGACGGCGTCACTGTATGGGACGTTACGCCGTAAAGCCTTGTCAGCATCGAATCTTTGTAGTTAATATGTGATTATGTTCATGATCTCTTTCCTCGAATATGGTTATGGCGTACCCAGTTGTATCGTTGCGTCGTAATGTTGTTTTAGTCATGATCTTCTTTCCATAAATATAGTTACGGTGTAACCTTGAAAAGGTTTACGCCGTAATGCCTTGTAAATATATACATATTTCGTCCACTTTCGTTCCAATGCCTTAATTTACCTGAATTCACAGAATAATTGAAATAAATATTGAATTCATATAAAAGTGATATAAATCAAGGCAATAAACGCTGCAATTTGATACTAAAAAGTATTAAATATTTGATATTATCAAATATTTCCCACTTAACTTTTACTTACCCTTAAATAGAACCATTTAAATAATTCTTAAAAAAGATATCTCCCTAGTTATCCAGGAGGATATGAATTTAAAAATTACCTACGCTAGAAAATTCCAAACTGAGCACCTCACGAAAAGGATAAACAAATCACACTCATACTCTCACTAATCTATGTGTTTCATTTTTGGTGATCACTCAACTGCTCAGTCATGGCGAGTATTCTATCATAAGCTTGGCCAGAATACTAAGCTTCACCACTAGAGTCTAGATGCAACTGTTCAAAAAGGAAAATGGGTTGACACAACACAAAGGCTTACGGGGTTTTGATCATTCAAATAATCTTTCACCCAAAGTACCACACGAACAAGGTGGCTAAATTACACATACATAGCCGTAACGATGAAATAGATATGCGTGATTCGATCTCATCATCAATCATGTTTAACAACGGGTTAGGACGAAAAATAATATAGGGTAGGATAAAGACATGGGATGCACATTTAATTGTTGTTAAAAACACAAAACAAATAGTTTCCTAAGTTTACAATCTCCCCGTCACTGGTCGCATTCAAATCCCATAAGGTAAAAAAGAGGGTCAAGAGTCAATGGGTCTTTACAATACATGAGTTAATGCGTATGAAATGCAGTGTGATGCATTAACTCGGCCTTTATCATCAATGATATGTGCAAAAAAAATTGAAAATTTAGGCCAAAATAGCACATAATCTCACCAAATACCTCATTTCTATCTCCCTTCCCCCACTTGAGTTGTACAATGCCCTCATTGTACAAATAAACTTATAATAGAAAGGAGATATAGAAATACCCGTGAAAGATGGAATCATCGCCAGCTGGACAAGGCAGAAATACTATCACTATACGACATATAAGCTGACTAATAAACACTTGCTTGCATGCTCTTTATTCTCTTTTTTCTTTTTCTTTTTTTTAATGCAAGACAAGGATACAATAAATCATAATACAGACACATATATACATGAGCATCCCCCCACTTAGGATCAACTGTCTTTAAAACCCGTCTTTTTTTCAAATACCTTCTATCCAAACCCGCAATTTCCACCTGTGAAACCCAAAATTAACCAGCAACTCCTCGATCATAGACTAAGAAACTATAGGGTAGGCTAAGGCGATAGGTGTAATGAAAAAACATATATTGGGTTACAAAATAAAAGGAAAGGCTCAGCAGGTTGTACTAGGGGTATCTTGCACTAAAGATGTGTTGGGATTAAAAGACTTCTTGATATTCTTGAGATTACTGCTGCTAAGGTTAGAATTACTACTGCTAAGCATAAATTAGTACTGTTAGTAATCTTAGTGAAAAATATGCTAAGTAGTTAGTACTGCTAGTTACTACTGCTAGAGTATAATACTACTGCTAGTGTAACTTAGTACTGCTAGTAATGTTAGTACTGCTAGAGTAAAGTTAGTACTGCTGGTGAAGAATAAAGAAAAATATTCTAAGTAGTTACTACTACTTGTACACAGTTAATGTTGCTCGTGTATAAGTTACTGCTACTAGTGTTCATAGTTAATGCTTCTGAGTTACAACTGCTAAAAGATTAAGACTGCTGAGAATGGATAATGACAGAAGATAAAGATTGCTTGAAGATCAAGATTACTTACGTGATAAGTATGAATTATATATAGAATAGATCTTTAAGAATAATTTAAATTTTAGGAATATATTGTAAATCACCTAGGACTCCTTGGTGTATAAAAGGAGGTCCTAGGGCATAGAGTTTGATATCTATCAATCTAGAAATCTTTTTGTTTTGATATCGTTTAGCTTCAAGGTTTTGTAACCCTAATACTATTTAGAGTATTCGTATTATTTGTAATAATAATATTGGAGCTTTTATTGTTGAAATATATTGTTTTACTATTACATTAAAGAATTCTTCTTATATTAAAGATTAGATTCCGCATAATCTTTAGTATTATCAAACAAAGTTTCTACTATAGTTGTGTTGAATTTATCTTGCATAGCTAAACCTTACACAAGCTAAGGAATTCAAGATCCATTTAAGTGCGATCAACAAGTGGTATCAGAGCTTGTTGCTTAGAGAAACATTGTTAAGAAGACATGGATCAAGACTCGACACATATGGTGGTTGCATCAAAAGTGCCAATGCTCAAACCAGGTGACTATGAGCTTTGGAGGATAAGGATATAACAGTACATCCAGATGGTTGTTTATTCTATATGGAAAGTCATAGAGAATGGTAATGAACCTCCAATAACAAAAGTTTTTGAATGTGTTGAGACTGTTATTGCTCCTACAACTATAGAAGAAAAGGCAAAAAGAAGGTTAGAGTTAAAGGCAAGAAGCACTTTGCTGATGGGCATACCTAATGAACATCAATTGAAGTTTAACTCCATCAAAGATGCCAAGTCATTGTTGCAGGCTGTTGAGAAAAGGTTTGGAGGGAATGCTGCTACTAAAAAGACTCAGAGAAATCTTCTAAAGCAGCAGTATGAAAACTTTACTGCATCTAGCTTAGAGGTGTTAGATCAAACCTTTGATAGGCTTCAAAAGCTTATCAGTCAGTTGGAGATTCATGGTGAAAGTATCTCACAAGAAGATGTGAATCAGAAGTTCTTAAAAAGTCTGTCACCAGAATGGAACACACATACCATTGTGTAGAGGAACAAGCCTGACATAGACACATTAAGCTTGGATAATCTTTACAACAACCTGAAGATCAATAAACCAGAGGTCAAAGGGACATCAAGCTCAAATACAAACATACAAAATGAGAGTAGAACTAGAAGAGGTTTGAAGCAGCCATTACAAATGGATGTGTTTGAGGTCTATTAAGATCACGGTTTGCTTACACTAATATCAAGATTCTTCCTTGTTAAACAAAGATTGTGGATTATAAGGCTCAATTAGAATGGCAATATGAAGTTGCCGCTAGAAGTTAGGTCAAAATACAAAGTTCTTGCTCAGGTATGTATGCCATAGATGTAGAACCAAATCACTTCCTCGCCTTAAGAACAATAGGATATGTAATTTAACTATTTCAACCATCTTAAGGAGAGTGTAGAAATAGTTAGGGAGAATTGTAGAGGAAGCTAGAGTAGTTAATCCACTGGATAATGTACTTAAACTATGCTTGTAAATACACTATGCTTTCTCTAGTGAATTGGTTGTATATGTTCTTGGTAATACACCGAAAGAGATTGCAATGCTCGCTTCTATCCATTTAACTAGAAAAAAGCAAGTTTCTTTTACTGATACATGCAAGTACATCTATTAAGAACACATTAGAAACATGGAGTATGCACCAGAAAGTTAACTCAGTCTAATGTCCAGGTGATTCATTTCTTATAGGAGAGTATGCAGTTCTACTCGTTGCCAAGCGGATCACAGCTAGAAGCATACAATGACACAATAGGATCCCAGCAGCTAAGAGAGTGAATAACAAGAAGTAGAAGACCATCATAGAACAATTAAGTCTATGTTTGTACATAAGTGAATACGAGTTGGTTCTTGCATTAGCTCTAAGACATGTTGTAATTAATTCGAATTATTGAATCTGTGTGCCAAAACTTTATAAACAAATGTTTAAACTCTGTAAGTAATGAAATGTGTGTTGTTAATATCTTGATATTCTGTGTAATGCTACCCCTACTTGTTAAAATTGTCTGGAATAAGGAGATGATGATTTGGGGAAACCATAAAGATAAACTGTATGATAACTGTTTGTAAAAGGTACCAAGCAGGTTTGGAAAGCACTTTGAACGGTGGCAAACTATTTGCTAATTTGTTGGTTATCATTTAGTAGACCACTCGAAAAGAAATTTAACCTAGGAAAACTTAATTTGGTTATCAAGGGAGGACCAAGGAAAGAAATTTGCCTTAGCGAGAACTAGTGCCCTTCTTAATAGGCTTCCTATGACATGTGTTACTATTTCAGCTATAACCAGCAGGACCCCCAACAATCAAATTAGGGATCCGAAATTCGAAACCCTCCAAAATCGACTGTTTTCAAATGTCATGTGGTATTAGATCATCCTTTGGTATTGGTTCAGGCTTGTTCAAAAATATGATGGGGAATTCATTCAAAGCTAAGAACTTTGTGGAATTGTTCTTAATTAATCTACATCCTAATGATAAACCCCGTCGATATAATGGAAACATATTCATGTCACTTCGTGAGCTCATAAGTCCAATGGCTTGTTAGCATGTTCAGGACACGAGCCTTAAATGATGTTTGGACAAAAACTGTTACAAGTCGTTCTTCATCAATGATGGTCTGCTCAAATCAGTTCAGGCCCGCTCCTTATATGTCTTAAGATGTTTGAACAACAGACAGTTTCAAGCCTCTTCTTCTTGTCAAAAGCGTTTTTTTAACTAAATCATTCAATACCTCATTTCTGAAATGTCACAAAGGGTTGCTGGCAATATCTTCAGCGCCACCGTTCCTTTATAAGAGAAGAAAGGTTTTTCGCTTCAGTGCGCGTTATCTTCTAATTGAAGAGAATTTCTTGCTTTCTTGATCTTCTTATCAAACAAGTTCATATTTTTTTCATGTGGATCAACGTAGATCAGCTGGTATTCTAATTACTAGATCAAAAATGGCAATCACATATGCAATTTTTGAAAGAGGAGACTAGTGAATCTATGGTGATCAACATGTTTTATAACATGGGGGGGGGTCTCATCAATGTGTATGAAACGATCACCATTGTGAAAGAGATGTGAAAAAGAAGAGATGAAAAAGATCCTTCCATTGCTACGGTGGGTTACAGTTTTTAGAAAGGAAAACCTTTTCTTGGATCTACGAAGTTTTGCAAAAGAAAATCCTATTCTTTCGCATTTTCAGTTTTATTCGTCAGAACACAAACTTTGTTAGGAGCATTAACTAACATCAGCAAATGTCCCTTCTTTCTATATTCAGCTATTCTGGAATACTCTGATCCTGATGATCAAAGGACTGGGTTTATAGCTTTAAAGTCAATGAGCAATGGCTTACTCTAAATGGATCTTATTTTGAAAGGCCTATAAATGTCACTCTGCAGACTCCGATCACCCAATTTGAGTCACCTCAGCTGGTAAAACGGAATAACATTACAGGAGAAGTGTTCCTTTAAACTGGTTGATGAAGATGAAGTTCAACGGGCTCCTAAAAATATATGGATGATTATGAGTCATTATATAACAAGTATCTCAAATGAGCTTGGATGTCTCTCAGGCATTCGGTCACAAGAACATGTTATACAGAGTAGATATTCATGAACCTGCTCCATAGACCCACCGAATACCTCCCAGTGTTGAAGTTAAGGGGAAAGGCTTGTGCTACAGACTGTACAAGCTGCCAGTAGACCCGACCTTGTATTCGCCGTTTGCATGTGTGCTAGATATCAGGCCAAGCCTACCAAAAAGCACTTTGAAGCTATCAAATGTGCCTTTCGATACTTGAAAGGAACCATTAACATGGGTCTTTAGTATCCGAAAGACAACGCCATGTCACTAACAGCTTATGCAGATGCAGATCATGAGGGATGTCAAGATTCAAGAGGAAGTACATCGGGAAGTGCTTAGTTTCTTAGAGATAGATTGGTTAGTTAGTCATCAAAGAAGCAAAGAAGCACTGCAATATCTACAACAAAGGCTGAATACATTGCCATGTCTGGATGTTGTGCTCAATACGGATTTGACTTCAATAAAATTCCTATGTATTGTGATAACAAAAGTACAATTGCTCTTTGTTGTAACAATGTCCAACACTCTCGATCAAAGCACATCGACATACATCACCATTTCATCCGAGAGCAAGTGGAAAATAGAGTGGTTGAACTCTACTTCGTGGAAACAAACTATCAACTGGCAGATATCCTCACAAAAGCTTTACCAAGAGAGCATTTCGAATTTCTACTCCGACGGCTTGGGATGAAGAGTATGACCCCAGAAACTCTCAAACGCCTTCAAGAAGGAGAGGATGAATAAACGAAGTGTCTTCGTGTATCCTTTGTACATATTTTACAAAAAAAAATAATAAAATAAATAAATAATAGAGTTAGTAAATATTTTAAGTCATTTGGAATTAAAAAAATGGCTTGCAATTACTTCAGATTGCAACCCAGTTCTCAAACGCGGGTAATTAATTTTCCCCAGGCATGGATTACTTTATATCCATGCAATTTGGGATTAATGTACGTTTCAGTGCATTTTTCTTAATTCGGAAGAGAAGTCTTCCTGTTTGATAACCAAATAATTTTTCTTAATTGATTCTTCAAAATTATTTGTGTTAACCACGGTGGTAAACGTGTTGTTTGAAAATCAATCCGGTCAATTTGACACTCAATCAATGACTACAACTCTTTTAATAGAAAACGGGTCATCAATTGAGGGGGAGAGTGTTTTTCAAATTTAATGTCTGGGTGCCGATTGGAAAGTGTTATCATGTCTTGGATCTTCAAAAGAAGCAAAGGAACCCAATCTTCAGATCTCTGTGGATACTCTGCATAACACAAACTTCTTCAGAGCTCTCACTGCATCAGCTGATGTTCCTTCTAGCGTTACAGAGACAACTGATACAACATCAACACTTCAACCACCACCACCTCCACTACAAAAACCTACAGTTCATCGAGATATTTGGTAGAAAGTTAAAGATCTGAAGAAACTTCAAAAATCTCGAATGCTTCATTAGTGGAAGGCTCAGAGATATTGGCTACTGTCTAATCAAGAGAAGTGAATGATTTTATCATTCCAGCATTAAGGTCAATATCATCGGTAATGAAACATACATCTCGTACATTATAAGTAGTATGGAATTAGATGTTATGTGTCAGTCTATGAATTTTTCATGAGTTTTTCATTAAACTCAAAAAACCAGGTTTTTGAGTTTAACGAAAAAATCTTTCAAAATTATCATATCTGACACTAACACATACCCTCAACGATTGAGGGGGAGCATTAATATGTTCCAAACACGGCTTGTGAATAATAGGCACACTTTTCTCCCAATTTTATAACATATTTAAATCAAGTGATATCCAAAATGTCAAAGGGTTTGAAATTTTTGATAAGGGGAGAAAATGTGATTAAAATATGTAACTAAAATGTGATCATATTTCTCAGGTTCTCAGGGTGTATTCTCCGCCCCATGTGCTAAACATTTTCGAATACCGATGCACATGTTGAGGGGGAGCTTTTCTGAAAAGCAAAAACAATCGGGTACTAAACACTTTGATAGTTATATCATAAGTACCTGATTGAGTTTTTCAACAGTGATTTTATGGCAAGGTGAACTGTACCAAAAGACTGACCATGTATTTACTTTTATCGAAGTTATAAGGATGGTAAGGTTAGGTACTCGTTCCTATGATCCTGCCAGAACCGGAGGGATCTACCCAGGGACAATCCACTAGTTAGTACAGAAGTCCTTAGGTATGATTAAAAGGAGTAAATGTGAGAACAAGGGAATAGTGCCGACTGAGATGGAGCTAGTACTGGAATATACCCAACAAGGTGCTAGTCATGAAGTCTCGGTAAGCACTGAAGGGGTTGAGGAATGAAAAAAAAATTGTACAGATAAAGGGTGTAAAGAAAGAAGCCCTCCATACACTTAAGGCAGAAACCGGGTCAATACATATGCTGTCAGAATCACAAGTTGATTGCTGACATTGAAAACGACATCATGGACCCAGTGATGCAATGCACAACCCTCCCAAGCCACTCAGAATCTCTCAAAAGATTTCTGTTTCATTTCTCACGGAGACTAAACATGTGATCTACTGACTCACTCACTCCGAGTAAGTCGGTATTGAAAAGGTGGCAGTCAGCTCCAGCCTCCGATCACTAATATCAAAGCGCACTTTCGAGTCTAGAGCCAAGAGATCATCAATTAATCTCGTTAGGACACATTTCCAATTATCTTGTCTTTCACACACTGTGGAAACAAGGTTATCTTAAGAGTCCTACGCATTATCCTTGTGATATTGCCAGAACATCCGAGTGATACGAAGGTATTCACTATGAAGATGGAAATCCTGCTAGAGCCTACATCAAACAAGCTCTAGGTAGGTGACTTGTGCGATTCTACAAGAATCAAACTTGTGTCAACTGGAAAGAAACGATGGTACGATTCTAACGGTATAATCCAAACTTGTTCCAGCATAAGAATTGACGGTTATTGAACATTTGACAAAACCAAACAAATCTATCGAAGTGTACAAAATATTTCATAATTAACACTTAGACTGAATTTTTCAAATCAATTTCTCTTATATCTAACTGTTTCATACAGGATCATTTAAAAGATGGAGATGGAGATGGAGATACCCAGTTCCCAGTAATGTCAAGTTAATAACAGAAGCTCAGACACACCTACACTTGTTATGAAGTTATGAAAGATCTCATAAAGGTGTCAAAGCTTCCGCAAACTCTGTTATCATATTCTTCTTCACAAGTGCACAAGATGGCAATAGATTACTAGATGATAAGAGATTAAGTTTGGCTGATAATCTCAAGAAAGCTCATAATCACAATCAAAACAAGTCAAAGTGAACAAGCACAATTGTTATCAAAGATCCCTAACCAACAAAGTACTAGATGTAACATGAAGAATCAAAAGACTGCAAGCTGTAAGAGCTTAAGTCTAGTGTTTTCAAGGGTGACCTCCCTTAGGGGGAGATTGTTAGATATGAGTAAAAGACTCAGTCACCCCGTATATTTATTGTTTATAATAGTTCGTAGTTTAATAGTTAATCGTATGTCTTTCGGTTTTAAGCCGGGTACTAATACCCGGTATTTTGTAAAAACTATATAAGCCTCTTCCAACTTTGGAAGAGGTAAGCTAGTCATAATCTATTTTACACTTCACACACATGTTTCTCTCTCTAGAAAATCTCTCTATGTGTTTCTCTCTCTAGAAACTAGCTCAATCACAAGAATCATCACCGTGTTATGAAATAGAAGACCCTACACCCCTCACCCCTATTTTTTTTTAAACCAGTCGAACCAAGGGAGAAAGGAAAAAAAAGATTTTTTTATTTCAATATCAAATTGGTGGTTTGAGGTTTCAAGAATTAAGGATCAAGATATGTTTAAAAACTTTAATTGTTTTAATTTTCTTTTTAATTCATGTAATAATAAAGTGATGGATAAATTAGGGTTTCATAAAATCTGTAAATTAATGATGTTAAACTTAATTAGAAGTGTTTAAGGTTTAATTAGAATCATATTGATGTATTCGGTTAGAGTTAGAACGCGCTAAAATTGAATTTAGGGTTGAGCAGAATTTTGAGTCATCTTGTTCGAATGTTATCTCATGATTGTTAACGAGATTTTTGATAAATCTTATGTTTATTGATAAGTTCAGCGAGTCTAGTTTCCAAAAAATATGGCCTTGAAAGTTTTTAAGGTCGGAAAGTCATTCAAATGTTGGTTACACTAAAAGTTGTTAGATCAGTAAATACGGGTCAGATTTAGGTCATGTTTGTGAGGGTAAAACCTATAGTTAAAAGTGGAATTAAGCTTAGCCCTTCTACAGTAGTTAAGTTTCCCATATGTCTAATGATAATCTGTAAAAACTAGCCTCTAAAACATGTCTAGTAGGGTAGTTAGAGTGATTATTTTGGTGTGGCAATCAGAATCCGAATTAGACATTTTGGAAGTTTTGCTTTTATTTGAGTATTACACATTAAGTAATACTTGAGAATCACAAGGTAGTTAATATACTTATAAATGAACATGGATTATTTTTGGTATAATTTATGAAGTTAATTAAGTAAGGGTTTTGGGTAACTAAAGAGACACAAAATTCTTCAATTTTGAGTTAAATGTAAGTATGTAGAAAGTGTTAGATAAGAATGTTAAGTTGGGCATGGAGTCGGGGTGGACCCATGAATGGTTAAAAACAGCCTTTAGACATCCATCATATGTGTGTTACATGGACTAGAGCTTTTAGCTTGGTTGCGTGTAACCGTGTTTATTTATTTGTATAGTTGCGTGTAAAGATTTGGATGTTGCATTTGAGTATTCAGGTGAGTTTCATAGTCCCATTTTACTATGTTATCTTGGGATGAAAATGATGCAAAATATGTTTTAAAATGTTTTGATTATGTGATTATATGGTTCAAGTTACACATGGACATTTAAGTAGCTATTATATGTTATGTGTTGCATGTTGTATGATGTTGCATTGTTCTTCGCCTACTTTGTGGGCAAGAGGTTTTGCCTACTTGGTGTGGGTATGAACCTGTGTGTGTGCTACGGTACCAAGAGTCTGGGATTTAGGGATTTCATTCCTCTCCATGACTATTTTTGTTGCATTGGATCGGGGGACACATTCCGTCCAAATTGAGATTCTTAGTTGCATGAATGCTAGCATGTATAATAGCCAGCTTATTTGTCCTGCCATGGTTTTTTTTTATATAATAATAGTAATTGATTTAAATCTTGTATTGGTGTCGTAAAGCCTATGACTCTCACCAACCGTTGTGTTGACGTTTTTAAGAATCATTTTCAGGTGTGCGTTATGATTGTGTTGAAGTAAATAAAAGTGGCTAGAGAGACCATTAGGCTGCATTGGAAGTTCCCATTTGATTTCGTTTCGTATTTTGTTGCATGGATTCTTGAATGATTTTATTAGGTTTGTGAGTCATTGTCTTTGTATTGATGAGACCTCTTTTTTATTAATACAAGATGTCGTTCTTTTGTTTTCGGTATTGTCATGACACATCGTGTCTTTTATATTTAGATATGCATGTAGTGATTCTCTATTGTTGACACCATTGTGTTGTGATGATATCCATGATGTTACACCTCGTGTTTCCGCCTTGGCGGGGTGTGACATTTTAATAACGGGTTTTAACATATGATCTTAGGACATTATTTTTCCACACACTTGACAAACTATTAAACTCTTATTACTAAGTGGGTTACTACACTCAAAATGATCTACAAAATGTTTATGTAACACTTGTAAATATAGTGATTTATGCCTATATGAAATGCATAAACAATTTTGCAACTTAACGCAAGAAATCTAGCGTAATTCCTATGAGGCATAATTTGAAAACTAATAACATACAAATAGCATACATGACACATGTGTTTAGATATATAATTAGCTCAATTACAAATAGTAATGATTACTTATTAATATCTATTAACCAAGTTGAAACAAAAGTAAACACACATAATCATCTAGCATACACATAAGGATATTCGTCGTTGTTTTGTGTATTAAATATAATGATGTATAACATAGCTTGATATGATTTGAAAATAAAATATGCTCCCCATTTCAAAAATTAATTAAAGAACAATATTTAAAAAGACAAATACACTATTTTCATAAGATTATCAATCAGAAATGTCCGACTCAAAGGTGAAAATAAAAATACCAAAGGTTTTACGTTAAAACGGAACTCAAAGTTTTGACCATTATGTAGTATTTTGCATTTCTGACTTATTTAAGTTTAGAATGAAGACTTGGAAGTATTTTTAAATGAAAGTAGACTCAATTATCTTCGAAATGGCGGGTGGCACGACTTCTACGGACTTACGGTTAATTTTATATGATTTTTCAAAGTTTGCCAAATTCTGCTGAAACAGACAGACGGCCCCCATAAAGGTGACGGCCCCCAGATATATTTGGGGGCCGCCCTAACATTTATGGGACCGCCACCAGAGACCCCAAAACACGTTTTTTGTTTAAAATCATTTTGTGACTTAACTGTAGAACATAGGACTTTAAAAAGTTGTTCCAGCACATAAATTTCGTGTTTTAGACATCATTTCTACTCTTACGACTTAGACAAACATAAGTTGGCACTTCCAAGTTCTTTTGAGAAAATTTTCCTTCAAGCTAGTATACAAAGTATATTTAATAACAAAACTAGTACGAATCAAACAACAAAACACTTTTCATATTTAATCCCCCCCCTTCATAGAAAATTGATACATAGAATCGTATCTATTTAAAAAAAAACCATTTGTTTTTGAAACTAGAGCGACGTGGCTCTGATACTAATTGTGGAAATCCGAAGAGGATGTTGAATACTTTTCAATTAAAAAAACTTTTAGATTAGTCACTACACAACTTAACATTATCTTCTAAACTCAATACCAGCGGTCCCATAAATATATGGGGGCCGCCTAGTACATTAGGGGGCCGCCCGATTTATAGGACCGCCTCCAGAAGAGGTTTTTCGGACTAGATCTTTTGTATCAAATCACCAATTAAGTTTGACGCAATATGAGAAGTGTCGATAATAGATTTACAATAACTAGTGCATATTCTATCAATATTTCCACACTCACAATGTTTACTACAAAGAGCTACACAACCATGGCTAACACAACATACACAACAATTCACACAATCATAATCACTATGCAAGTGTAAAAGTAAAGCGATAAATGTAAAGACATAAGTAAAGAGAAAGGTAAAAGAAAATGCAAACCGGACACGGTGATTTATAGTGGTTCGGTCACGAAGCTCCTCTTCGCCCTACTCCACTCCTCGAGTATCCAACTCGAGAGTTACTTCACTAATCAACAAGCTCCCTTTCGGCGGAGAAAACCTTATAACGTTGCTTACATTATTTTCTGACACTAAGCTAGATGTCGAGTTCTTCTTCGGGTACAACCAAACCCCACCCCGTTTTATGTATTATGGCCCAACATAGACAAATTCTTTGTGTTTTATGGCCTAAACACATAAACCGCGTCGCTTACAATATTTTTCGACACTAAGCTAAATGTCGAGTCCTAATCTTAGCTAGAACCAATCTACCACTTCACCAATGTATTTTAAGGCCTAAAATACTAACCAACCCATAATCAACCCATCCAAAGTAACAATTACATCATTTGATCTACACACTACTAAGATTGGAAGACATGGACTCGATCTATCTGTAACAAATGTTACAAAATGACTAACACTAGACTACAATAAACTTCGATCTTAAGATGACCGAAGTTCTTCTCTTTCACTTAGAAAGGATGAAAAGATAGAAGATTTTATCATATTTAAACAAGATTAACCAAGTTGAATGATCAAAGATTTAGAGAGATTTGGTGAGATCTAAAGAGAGAAAAAACTAAAAAAATCATGCAAAAAGGGTTATTAAAATAGTTGGAGGTGGCCCACTATTTATAGGAGCTGAAAAATAGTCCTGTTACAGTAAAAGGCGTCCTTTAATATGCCGACGGCCCCCTAAATAACCGGCGGCCCCCTAAAATATCTGGACCGTCGTTTCTGACAGACATTTTTAGCTCCTAAAATAGGGGCCACTCCAACAATTTTTAATAATCCTTTTTGCATGATTTTTTTTCAGTTCTTTCTCTCTCTAGATCTCACTAAATCTCTCTAAATCTTTGATCATTCAACTTGGTTAATCTTGTTTAAATGTGATAAAATCTTCTATCTTTTCATCCTTTCCTCAAGTGCAAGAGAAGAACTTCGGTCATCTTCAAGATCCGAAGTTATGTAGTCTAGTTAGTCAATTTGTAACATTTGTTACATATAGATCGAGTCTATGTCTTCCAATCTTTAGTAGTGTGTAGATCCAAATGATGTATATATTTGGATGGGTTGATTGTGGGTTGGTTAGTATTTTCGGCCTTAAAATACACTGGTGAAGTGGTAGATTGATTCTAGCTAAGATTAGAACTCGACATTTAGCTTAGTGTCGAAAAATTTTGTAAGCGACGCGGTTTATGTGTTTAGGCCATAAAACACAAGGTTTGTTATGTTGGGCCATAAAACATAACGGGTTTGGTTGTACCCGAAGAAGAACTCGACATCTAGCTTAGTGTCAGAAAATAATGTAAGCAACGTTATAAGGTTTTCTCCGCCGAAAGGGAGCTTGTTGATTAGTGAAGTAACTCTCGAGTTAGATACTCGAGGAGTGGAGTAGGGCGAAGAGGAGCTTCGTGACCGAACCACTATAAATCACCGTGTCCGGTTTGCATTTTCTTTTACCTTTCTCTTTACTTATGTCTTTACATTTATCGTTTTACTTTTACACTTGCATAGTGATTATGATTGTTTTGTTAGCCATGGTTGTGTAGCTCTTTGTAGTAAACATTGTGAGTGTGGAAATATTGATAGAATATGCACTAGTTATTGTAAATCTATTATCGACACTTCTCATATTGCGTCAAACTTAATTGGTGATTTGATACAAAAGATCTAGTCCGAAAAACCTCTTCTGGAGGCGGTCCTATAAATCGGGCGGCCCCCTAATGTACTAGGCGGCCCCCATATATTTATGGGACCGCCGGTAGAGAGTAATGTAATTTTTGTAGTGACTAATCTAAAGTTTTTTAATGGAAACGTATTCACCCTCCTCTACGATTTCCACAATTGGTATCAGAGCCACGTCGCTCTAGTTTTCAAAACAAATGGTTTTTAAAATAGAGTACGATCAATGTATCCAATTACCTATGAAGGGGTGTTGATTAAAATTAAAAGTTGTCATTGTTGTTTGATTCCGTACTAGTTTTGTTATTAAATATAACTTTATATACTAGCTTGAAGGAAATTTTATCAAAATAACTTGGAAGTGCCAATTTATTTTGTCTAAGTCGTAAGAGTAAAAGTAATGCCTAAAACACGAAATATTATGTCATGTTAAACAACTTTTTAAAGTCCTATGTTCTACAGTTAAGTCACAAAATAATTTTAAACAAAAAACGTGTTTTGGGGTCTCTGGTGGCGGTCCCATAAATGTTAGGGCGGCCCCCAAATATATCTGGGGGCCGTCACCTTTATGGGGGTCGTCTGTCTGTTTCAGCAGAATTTGGCAAACTTTGAAAAATCATATAAAATTAACCGTAAGTCCGTAGAAGTCGTGCCACCCGCCATTTCGAAGATAATTGAGTCTACTTTCATTTAAAAATACTTCCAAGTCTTCATTCTAAACTTAAATAAGTCAGAAATGCAAAATACTACATAATGGTCAAAACTTTGAGTTCCGTTTTAACGTAAAACTTGTATTTTATATTTTCCTTTGAGTCGGACATTTCTAATTGATATATCTTTGAAAAATAGTGTATTTGTCCTTTTAAAATATTGATCTTAATTAATTTTTGAAATGGGGAGGAACTATTTTATTTTCAAATCAAATCAAGCTAAGTATACATCGTTATATCTAATACACAAAACAACGACGAATATCCTTATGTGTATGCTAGATTTTTGTTTCAACTTAGTTAATAGATATTAATAAGTAATCATTACTATTTGTAATTGAGCTAATTATATATCTAAACACATGTGTCATATATGCTATTTGTATGTTACTAGTTTTCGGATTATGCCTGATAGGAATTACGCTAGATTTCTTCCGTTAAGTTGCAAAATTATTTGTACATTGCATATAGGCATATATCACTATATTTACAAGTGTTACATAAGCATCTTCTAGATCATTTTGAGTGTAGTAACCCACTTAGGAATGAGAGTTTAATAGTTTGTCAAGTGTGTGGAAAAATAATGTCCTAAGATGTTAGAATCAAAGAAATTCATATCCGGTGGTCTAGGTAGCTCAAAGATGGAAGTAGTCATCTTTAGAGAGAGAAAGTTAGAGAGAGAGAGATGGATGGAG
>BQNB010037484.1:0-49411 GCA_026074375.1 Tanacetum coccineum
GCATGATGAACGAAGGATGGATGGTAACAAGAGCTGAGTAATGAAGAAGCTGGAAGAAAAGTCTAACTTAAAGACTTTGCTGTAAACAAAAGTGCTTCCCGGGAGACAACCCGAATTGTTATTTATTTTTATCGAGTCTGTCTTCCCAGACATCAATACGACGTATCCGCTCTATATCATATGGCGTATTGAATGTCTGGACTTTATCAGTCCTTTATTTTTTTAAGCACTTTAAACATTATTGTCACATCTGTCAATACGGCGTATTCATGTACATGATACGGCGTATTAGTTTCCTGTATAATTTATTTAGCTTATTTAAATTAACCGTAGATACCCGAGATAGGATTTTGCATGTTTTTCCTATATTTTGCACAGGACCTCACTGAAAAGAATCGACAAAGTTGGTTAAGGATCTACAATCTAGAAATCCAGAAAGTGTTGGAGTCTTGAAATTTCAAGACGGCTGTTCAACACACAATCTTGCTCATAAACTCAACTTGGAGAATCTACCGAGCAAAATATCAGGGGAGTTTCTCATTCTAATTCCTTTAAATTCATGTTTTTAATGTTTTATCTATATAATGAGTACATTGTATAATTCAAGTGGGGGGATGTGAATTAGAATGTATACTTGTCCTATTTTTCACTAAAATGCTTAAATTATGCTCAAATTAAAAATAAATTCAAGCATACTTTTGTAAAATGACTTGATACATAACCTACACATAATAACCCTTATTAGATATTGTAAGTATTTAGCCTTATCTGTTTCCAAATGTTTAACCAAATTCCACAAAATATGAGTGTGCCGGTGATGTTGTAGACTTTAGAACTTGGCTTGGTATATCTATTCGAGACCACAATAATGAGTACTATGAATTTAGATGGAGTAACTTGTTTAAATTGGTAAATTTCTAGGATTACACCCAAAAAGCCTTTATATGTTGTTTTATTAACTAACTACACTGGTTAGTTAAATCCCCGTATAAACCCTTTGTTTACTCTCTTCTTAAGAGTAAGATACCCCTAGAAAAACTAATAGAGTCAATCCTTTAGGAATTACACAAACTGTTTATTTCGTTACACCTTTACACCTTAGCCTACCCTGTTAGATTAAGTCCATTTATCAGTTGCTGGTTGCTTAAAGTGTAAAGTATGTATTTCCCGAAGCTTGTGTCAATTTTCTATCTTTGGTACGGTTGGGAAGAAATTTGCACATTGCAAATGGGAATGTATAAAGGAGTCAAAACTCATGTATTTTTACTACCAACACAATTATTGGTACGTCCGAAGAATGAAGAATTATCGAAGGAATTACCCGGAGTTATTATGATCGTAAAGATGGTGAAATTACACCGAGTTTCATAGTATAGTATAGTTAAAAAATAGAAAAAATTAGAAAATCGCAACAAAGAAAGAGGAGGAAAGTTTGAAGATAATCGTTTCGCAAAAGCTTATACCGAAGGAATTATATGAAGGATCGATTATTAGTTGATACGTCTATAAGTCAACGATGTAAAGTTTTGTGTAAAGTGGTAGATATCGCCACTTGTCTTGTAAAGTATGTAAAGTATAGGATGATTGGGAAGTTGACCGTTGCGGGAACGCCAACTTTGGTTGTTGTTTTTGATCAATGATCAAGACGTTTGTAAATAGTTGTGTCTTAATCATGGTAATGGTCGGGAAAAAAGTGTCTAGCAACTTATATATTGGACCTAGTCTATTTGTTTCGTAATTTTTGTTTAACAATAATTTATTTCCCTTTCCTAATCATTAACCATGGGTTTTACGCGAATGAGGATGTGATCGAGCATGTATGTCTATTCCATCGTTACAGCCATGTATGCATGTCTCAGCTGCCTTGTTGGTTTATTACTATTGGTGAAAGTTAGAAGATCCCTACCCTATATCATTCTTCATCCTAACCCTTGGTTAAACTCGAATGAGGATGTGATCGAACACACATGTCTATTCCGTCATTACGGCCATGTATGTGTGCTTCAGCTGCCTTGTTGGTGTGGTACTTTTGGTGAAAGATTGTAGAATGATCAACCCTAAGCCTTATAATAAAAACCCATTTTACCTTTATAAACTTGTTACTCCTTAGCTCTAGTGGTGGAGATGTGTATCCTTGCCAAGCCTATGATAGAATACTCGTCACGACCGAGCAATTGAGCGAATTAGTTACATGTTACCACATAGATTAGTTGAGTGATTTGAGTGTTTTCATCTTCCTATTTCGTGAGGTGTTTGGTTGTGTACTTGTAATAGATCAAATAAATGCTTAAACGGAAAAATCCTTAGGGATACATTTTCATAAACTTCTAAAGGCTACTTGAGGACAAGTAGGATTCAAGTGGGGGGATATTTGATGACATCAAATAACGTCTATTTTATAGCATCATTTATCCCATATAATTAACCCATTTTGTATAATTATTGCAAAGAATTGTTACTTAATCGTTTATATTTGAGAATTGCAGTAATTATGGAGTACTTGGTGAAAGTTAATTAAAAGGCACGCGTTCTGGAGCTTAAACGAAGATATTTTAAAGATTATTGTTCTGATGACCAATACGCCGTATCCATCAAGGAAGAAACGATGTATCTGTGCTTGCACTCACCAAAGACCACAAAGACCACAAGATCCAATACGCAGTATCAAGGAATACCAATACGTCGTTATTAAAAGCTTTTATCGGGATTAAATATTTAGAAGATATCAAACATGGTCCCTACTCTAAGAAACCCCCAATACGCCGTATCCAAGACCTTTGATACGCCGTATCGACACCGACTCCAGACCTTATAAATAGAAAACTCAAAAACAAGTTTTCAGGGTGCTAAATCATATTCTCGATACCTAAACCATAAAAGTCAATTTTCATAAGAGAAAAAGAGCAGAAGAGGTCGAGCTACGCGATTCATTCCATAGGAGACAACGTGTAATTTCTTATACTCTTGTAATCGTTTAGTTTTTTGGTATCATTCGTTAACTCGGTTAGTTTACCTTGGCTAAATCATTACTTTGTCATTAATTATGTACGTTTGAAGGCTAATACCTTCGGGTATTAGCCATTGTTATGAAGATCTTAATGTTTGGGTTTGTTTATCTCGATTTCTTAATTTATCATTGAATTGCATGTTTATGTTTATCAATTTATACTTGTTTACATGCTTAAGTATGCGACCTATCATTCAAACGGGTCTAGTTCTACATATTCAATGTGCTGCAACTTCGGTGTTGTTTGGGCGTAGGCTAAGAGTCCGGGATAACTCTCCATATTACAATTTATATATCTAGAATCATAGGATCATAAATATTGACCTATCTTTACCCTTTAATTGTGAGCTTAGTTGAGCCATAAGGTGACCTTGGTATTAAACGAGTACGTTCTTATCAATTGGTAAGACTAAACAGTGGATACTAGTTTTTAAAAGAGCCATAAGCAGTAAGGGGGTAAAGTCTCTATGAGCTAGGGGTGTAACTTGATCACTATTGCCTTAATCCCTAAGATAGATTATAATCAGCAAATAAGGATGCTTTATGCGGATGCGTTTAATTGTGACAGAATTCTATGTGTCTAGGTCTTAGGAAGAAGTAACGCCTAAGTCTTAAGAATGATATGCCGCTTCGAGATAAGTAATCATTGCACTAATAAACAAACCAACGTTCTGATTGGATTAACAATGGTTGATACGGTTTTCTTATATTTGGCTAGACAGCTCTTTTATCTTTTGTTAATTTGCTTGTGTGGGTTAAAGTGTCTTGAATTGGTTTTAGTCACCACAAAACCTGTGCCAGTCTCTTAGGCTGAAAACCCTATTTTACATTAGATTTAGGATTTACACAAGTTTAACATCAGTTTAGCATAGATTAGACTAACCCTTAGATTATAAAAACCAAAGTATTAATAAATTGAAAGATTTAACTTCGCTTCAAGTGTTCAACACTCTACTTACCACGAAACTCCCATCGACCAAGTACACAAAAATAACGTTAAGTGTTGTTTTGTAAGTCGGGCAAAATATAAATTTAAAATTTGATCAGACTTTTTGCAACACACAACGACACGTCAATGGTCATCACCATACTTATATTGTAACTGCTTCGTCACAATTACGCCGTAACCTGCCACGTTGAAGAATGATGACTCATCCTAGTCACAGTTATGGCGTTACTTGGACTATTTAGTTACGCGGTAACACATATTAAGCCTATATCATGGAAGCCCACATCAGCATGGTTACGCCGTAACACAACTCACTAATTACGCCATAACCAATTCGAAAACTATAAATAGAGCCCTCATTCTGCACATTCGACATCAACATTCAATCAGGATGTCACCACAGGGGCGACACAAGCCTAATTAGGTCGAAGAATTCCACCACTAGTCCAAGGGAGAAATCACATTATTTACTTTTTGTATTAATCATTCATAAACTCATTCTGTAAGAATTATGATGTTTTAATCCAATATCTCTTTTATTATTTCTTACAGCGTTGTTGTTATGAGTGGCTAAGCACTTCTAGTTTTGGCCTAGTTATGAATTTACTTATGTTATGATTGTTTCCTGTTTATTATCGTTTGAATTGGATTTCCTTATTGCCTGCATTGATTCCCTGGTTTGATAGGATTGATGGGTGGTTTAGATCTTGTTAGTCCTCTTATTAGGCGGACATGTTAAACTTAGGATCAGCAGGGTACTAGGATAAGTTGGCACCTATCCCTAACTAAATTACCGCCTTTATCACATTAAATACTTAAAAAGCTCAAAAACTCTTTCAGAGGGGGTTTATAATCTATCTAGGTTATAGACAGGTATTTAGGAAAGTTGGGGTTTAATCACTGCAACTTGGATGCCCTACCTTCGTGACTTTTGGGGAATTGGGATCGCAGGAAGTATAGGATAAATTTCAAATGCCAATTCGGGTATGTTGATATTAGAACCACTAATAAAATGATATCTAGACATTGTGCTAGGAAACATGTCATAGCATTAGTAATAAAATAACTAGGTTAGCACGCCTTTCTCTCTGACTGTTCTCATTTTATTTACTTCTCGCATTTATTTTCCTGTCAAGATTTTAAATCAATTCAAAACCATTTTCAAACCTGTAACATATTTCAAATTACAATTTGTGGAAACTAGAAGGAGGGTTAAATAGTTTTTACCGTTTTAAAATTAAAACTTAGATTGTCGACTTATGTGAACTCAAGAGATATACACAAGTGTATATGATAGCGATGCAATAAGTAAATAAACAATCTATGAAATATAAGCAAGTAAAGATAAGAAAGATCAAACCGATGAAACAATGATTTATAGTGGTTCGGATATGAAGCTCCTCTTCGCCCTACTCCACTCCCCAAGTACCCAACTTGAGAGTTATCTTCACTATGTCAACAAGCCGTACACGTCGCTTACACTCTTTTCGATACTAAGCTAAATACCGAGTTCTACTTCGAGATAGAAATAATCTAACACACTATGTATTTTATGGCCTAAATACTAACCTATCATACACATATGATACACACAACTCATAACATAAGGGGGATTTTTAACAAGTTGATTGATTTATCAAAACGTGATGACAAACACTTGATGCTTCACGTCTTCTGAGTGTCTTCAGCTAATGAGTGGTTTTTTTTGAATGAGTTGATCATTATTATGGATTATGTAAAAAGTATTAATGATCAAGGGAATATATAAAAGTTAAAATTCGTGTGAGAAAAAATTTTGTAAGAGTTGTATAAATGAAAGAATGAGGTGGTATTTATAGGACCTTTTTGAATTTCAAATCTGTCCCAAGGTGTCAAAGTGCGACTACAGATCCCTCCATCCCTGGATCGTCCAGTGTATTTGGCGGATCGTGGGTGGAGGCTGACAACATTTGTTTCATTTTGTGATTAACCCCAGAATCTATATAAAAATATTATTTTGTACTTATTTAAAACTAGTTAATAGATTCTTCTGAAGAAAATATGTATTATCACCAATAAGGAAAGATTTCTGGATTTGGAAAGATTGTTTCCAATTATGTTAATCTTATTTTGTCTTACATGATTAATAATAACTAGTTATAATTATACATGTGTTAATTAAGATCATTGATTTAGAAAAAATTTATGCAAATGATAATAGTTTCTTTGATCATTAACTAAGTTTAATAATGCCATATTCATACCTTAAGTGAATTTGTCGGAGCAAGTTATCTTTGAATACAATATCTTGTTTACGTAAACTTTTACGTAGTATGACATTATATTTGTTATTATCAAAACATGAAGATCATTAAATATAAATATCATTTTTGCGCAAATATTTATATTAACAATCTCCCTCTTTTTGATGATGACAAAATATAAACTCATGCTTATTTAAAAGTTACTAAATAAGTATTTAGTAGATGAGTTTACATATCTTCTCCCCTTTTTTGTCGAATCAAAAAGTGTTGTAGAGGCGGTCTTTGCAAGTCTTGTTTTTGACGAATGCTAAGTCACTTGGTTACGAATGCAAAGTAAAAAAATAACGACAAAATTGCAAGTGCTCTCCCTTGGTGTATACTCCCCCTTGCTTGGGGCACCAAGTAATCGAGCTATAGATGCGTTGCTACAAAACACAGTTAGTAGGCAAGCAAATATATATATGACAATCACAAATGCACACATTTCACATAATGAACACCCATCATCAACAAAACTAATGAAAATAATGTTAAATCCATTATAAGGGATAAAACATAAATTTTGGCATTAAAGGCACTACATGATAAGCTTAAACTAGAAAATTAAAGAAAACAATTAAAAATCCTAAATCTTGGGATAGAAAACATTTTCCCATATAATCCGAGGGGTGAGGTGAGATGGTTATACAGCTAATGCGGAAAGTAAGGTGGGTGTGATGAAGAGCCAAGGTGGTGTCGAATGTATGAGAACATGTAGTTGACATGATTTTGGGATTGGTTTCATGACTTGTGGGTGCTACAACATTGACAAAACATGTTGTGGAGGTGAGGCATGTCATTTGGATGAACAAAATCCAAGATGTCTGAAGGATTGGGAAAATCTTGATTTCTAAAATTTGGTGGTGGATGGTGAATGTTTTCAAGAAGAGGTGCATTGTTGTAGAGCAGAGGTATGTTGTTGTTAATGTTAACAAACAAAGGTTGGGTTGATGGCAATGGTTTAAATCCGGATGGTAGATTTGGAAAGCCGGGAGGTGGTCGAGTGACATGTGGTGGTGGAGATGGATTAGAAGGACCCGGTGGCCAATTATCCATGGTTTGAACATAGGGATCATTTGGTGACATTTGAGGTGGAGGAAGTTCTTGAGGTTCTAGTTTTATCGGAATGACAAAATGAAGTTCAGGTGGTGGTGCAACATGAGTTGGTGTCGGAGACTTACTTAGTGATGATGAAGAGGTGTAGTGTGTGCTTTTGCTAGAGATAGATTTTGATGGAGCTTGAGGTAGTGAAAGGGATTTCTTTCTAGGAGGTGGTTTAGGGAGTTCTCTCATTTGGTTGTTCTTCACTTGAGGATGTGAGATTGACATAGTTTGGATACTTGACACTTATTCTTGCGATTTTTCTTTTGAAGTTTGGTGAATTTGTTTTGGATGAACTAGTCATGGTTATGAACTAGCACGATTGTATATGATAAATGTGGAGAAAATGTAAAGAAAATGGTGCTTGAGGGTGATGATTATAAGGAGAGAGTGGTGATGTGAATTGTATAATGGTTCTTAGATTATATGGAGAACATGTTATATCCTAAGGTTTAAAATCCCACATAGTATCATATAGCATGGTTATAAGATAAAGTAGAAAAAGTTAAAAATCAAGAAAATTTAAATTTTGGCGCCTGGACTGAGTGAGCCACGGATCCACCTAAATAACGTACGGATCTACCATATGGTGGATCCGTGGGTCGCAAACTTCAACAAAAATGACCAGAGCATCATTTTTCATCCCCAATACAAAACAAATTATCATGCAAGTAATGCTGTAGATAGATCCTAATCCCATGAAATTCATTATACAGAATCTAATAGACTTGCACATTATCCTATTAATATTACACGTACTAAGTTAACGTAGTTTAGTTAAGATTTTAATTTCTATCCTTATTCAAATTTATTGATGTTGAATTAATGATAAATTGTAAGGATCGATACAGTTCAAAGAGAAATTGTGGGTAGATTTTTCCATCCAAGAGGTAGAAGGATTAAAAACCATTTAAGGAAGATTTCTTCAAGATTGACTTGAGTGTTGAAGTTGTTATCAATGATTCTTCCCTCATGTATAGACCGGTTGCAAAGTCTTCAATTTTTGAATATTTGAAAAAGTGGTTTTCAACTTAAAACGACTTCTCGAGAAGGCTTTAACGCTTGAAAACTTAAGTAAACCTCTCTGATACCAATTTTAGAACCATAGAGTGGGGGGGGTGAATACAATTTTCTTAACTTCTTTGAAGTTTATAAAACTTTAAGTCTTGAAAGAGCCGAGTGGTGTGCTAATCTACTTTGTGGTGAGGATAATAAGTAGCTAGAGAGAAAGAGAGACACCACGATATATACTAGTTCGGGAAAGGGGTTTGTCCTTCCGTACGTCCAGTTGCGAATCCACGACACCTATACTATACTAGTATAATCTTTATGGTGGATTGCAAACCGTATTACAATTTAACTCCACCAATATGCATAAAGATCGGCGCTCACAAAGAAGAGTTACTACCTATGGTATTTCGCCCTCAGAATCCACCCCATAGAACCCATGATTTGACTTAACTTCTAGGATCACTTAGATCAACTAGGAACACTAAGAACTTCTCCTTGGAAGTTTACCAAACCCCAACTAGATCCCCAATGATCTAGGCTTGATCCCACGAATATAAGACATCCATTACAACTCGATTGAAATAAAGATAGATTGATGAATCAAGTCCTAACCTAACCCAGAGACTCATTTCTAAAGAAAGGGTATGAGAAAGAATACCCATTGACTAATAACACATAAGTATGGATTAGGTACTTGTGCGTCTCTCTTATGGAGATGTGTTCTTTAATAGAATGATATAGTAGAAGATTAAGAACACAAGTAGTGTTAGACTTAGAGGATTAGGGAAGAGAAAAGAGAGGAAAGAATGTTTGCAAGAGGTGAGAAATACAAAGGTCAAGGGTGGATATTTATAAGCCAAAGATCCTAAATGTGGGAAAGTATTTCACGAGTGGCGCGCTGCCCACGCGTCAGCACGTGGCCAGCGTGCCAGATTCCCGAAATACTTTCTTTGGGATTTTTGCATTTTAAATAACCGCACTTGTTAAACCCCCAATTGTACTTCACGCTAAGATAGTTTAATCATTCTTATACTCAAGGTTAACCAACTCAAATATCCATTTGATAAAAGCGTTTGTAAAGTATTTAAAAGCCTTTTACTTATCCGATATTGAAAAAAGAGAAAAGAATTATTGGAAAGGGGTATTTTGGGTATCCTCAAAATGTAATTAGCTTAGTTGGGATCCAACTAAAGGTTAAAGAAGCTAGTTAGGGTACAAAAGAATATTCCAAGAATATTCTTAACTTGGAGATAAAGGGAGAAAGATTTGAAATTTGAATTTCAAATTCGTTCAAGCACATGTTGGATAAGAGAGAATGGGCTGTGAAGGAGTTGGCATGATATGATGGTGATGTGATGGAATTAAGCCTATTGATCATGTTTGAAGTGAAAGGTGAAGATAAGATGAATAGATGTAAGTTGGATGGGTGAAGTGGCAAGATCAAAGGTAAAAAGAGAAGTGTGTTTGTTTATAGAGTTAAATGTGTTTGTTTGAGATATGAATTCAATCTAAGGGAAGAGAGGAGAGTGAGGTATCTTAGATTGATGAGGTGGCTTAATCAAAGGTGGAAGAGAAAGTATGTTTGTTGTGTTTGTTTGAAATCAATCCAAAGGAGGAGAAGAGACTAAGGTAACTTGGATTGATGAAGTGGCTTAATCAAGGGTGAGGATGATAGAGTGTGTGTGTATGACATTTAAATGTTGTGAGGAAGAAGATGAATAGTGGATGTGTGGTAGAGAATGTTTTGATAGGATGTGGATGAGCCTATGTTAGGAATGAAGGGAACAAAAGGTACAACAAGTACGAGGATAGTACATTGTGTAAGGGAATGTGAGTTGTCTTATATGGGTATTATTTGGGGAAGGTTTATGTGAAGAGGAGTATAGGCTTGAAGAATGTTTGAAGATGAGAAGTACAAAGATGATGATGTTAAGGATGAAATGAAAGGATTTATTTGGGTTTATAATCACATTTCCAATAAGAGAGAAAAGAGTGGGCAAGTGTGATAATAGGATGGTTTAAGAAAGAAGGAATGTTTAGAGTGTGTGTGGAAGATATAATCATTTATTGGGTAAGAAGGGTAAACAAATGATTAGGAAGGATGGTTATAGGATTGTGTAGAAGAGGTATGGGAGTTTTTAAGTCATCTTGTATATATAAGGAATACAGGTGTGAGTTTGTAAAACATTTATTGGTAAGGAGTTGTGAAAAGTCAAAGCATAATTAATCTCTAAATACCACAAACTCATTTAGTAATTTAGACTTTAATCCATGATATTCAATAATGGATTTGATTACTAATCATCTATATGCAAACAATCTAAATGTTTTGAATCACAAGTAAAGCATATCTCATAACGAGAAAGGATGCGTTCACGTAAAGTGACATTTGACTTAGTTTGACCAATAAGGGAGTAAAACCAGTTACGTGATTAGGAACAACGTAAATCTGGATTAAGGTCAAATGAATACTTTTGTTAGATGGTATGTTGAAAATATGATCATACTCGGTTTAGAAGGAAGTTTCGCCTTGGCTAGAGGCATTTGATAAAAGATTTGAGTTGCCATTTTTGTTGAAAAATGGGAGAATTCATTTTTGCTCCTCTCCAAGTTTAAACCTCATTTGGAGTGTTCCTAAATGATCAAATATCATATACATACCTTTATTGAAGTTTCCACATGTGTTAGGTAAGAGGAAAGCCGACAAAAGCAAATCCGTAAAAATGGAATTCGCAGGTGGCGCGTTGGCCACGTGTTGACGTGTGACCAGCGCGCCAGAAGCTAAAATATGGTTTTATGAATTTTGGCTATCGTTTGTTATTTTACGTTTAGCTAAAGTTTATTTGCACCAACAAAGGTCTTTATGCATGGCTCAGATATTAAATTGACTACAAAAAATGGTTGCATGTTATGGCCCTCAGATTCTGCAAACGCATCAGGTAACTAAATCGTCATAGCCATTTATATATTATCCAAACTAGATTTACGATAAATGTGTATAAATATTAGCATTAAACTATGAATAAATTAACACTCAGTATTAGTGCAAAAAACACATGGAAAAGGAAAAAAAGAAATAAATAGTGTACCTCAACAAATCGATTTAGTGTTTCCTCTACACACAATCATTTTCAATTTTCAATCCCCTTTGAGCTCTCCACATCTACCTGACATATGATCCTACTCATCTACACCAAACATATGAAATTCAGTTAAAATTACAAAACTAATTTGACAAAGATTGTGATAACATATTTAGGGCTCATTTAAGCTAATGTCAAACATAAAAAAATGCATGGAAAAAACCCTGTTTCAATAGCAATTATAATAAGCATAATTTCAAATGCATGGTAAAAAAAATCCCACAAAACAATAAACACCATACCTCAACAAATTTAATTAACAAGCGCCAGAAATCATCCTTGATGAAAATGTCGATGTATTACACTCAATGGTTCCCTTAGGTTCCATAGTTCCCATTTATAGTGTAATCGAATCCTCCTTCAGGCATCATACATAAACTTTATATCGATTTATTCCACGCTCCTCACTATAACACCGTAATTTCCAATTGATGTTCTATTTATATCTGGGACCAACAGAAGGTTAATTATTAAGACATGTAGTTTCCGAGACAGTAGATCTAAACTATCGGCCACAAAAATAAAACATGCACGTGTGTTGTAGCAACATATTCGTGGGTCGTAAGTTTCCCCACACGACGTGCATAGAAATCCAACAACGATAACATAAACAAAAATAAAAAAGAATGGATCATCAAGTATAAATATGTGTACAACAAATGAGAGTTATAAACATTATGATCTAGGGTTAATTGTGGTTTTAAGGGTTTGAAAATGTGTGTTAAACATGAGAGAAATCCTGATCTGAGTGTGTGAAAAAATTGTTGTTAAAAGGGTGACATGAGCTTCTATTTATATGCAAGAAAATACCAGCCCTATTTAAGAAAACTGTCCATACTAGGACAATTGGTTCTTTTGTCTTTAGTTGTGACTTGCAAATCTATACAAAATCTTTCCTAAACAGTAATATTCTTCTTTTAGAAGACTAATTCAGATTTTTAAATTCAAATATATATTTTATTAAAACATTTTTTACTTGTACAAAAATAACTTGTTGTTTATCTTTTGTAAATATGTTTTGGACACGTTAAAATGTAATGTGTATGAAATATATTTCTTTGATCATAAATCAAGTTTTACGATACCTATATTTTTACCTAAAATGCTTTACGTCGAGTGGAAAGTTATGTCTAAGTACGTCAATTTTTACGTAATGACACCAAAATATTGTTTAGACATTTTATATAGTTTGTTAAATGGTTTGATCATAATGTATTATAACACACATATTCAAGCTTGTGTTGAAGCATACTTGAGACGTCGAAAGAAGTTGATAAATGTATGTTTTGATGATTCGTGGTTACGAGTAACTTGCACAATTTACGTTATTTATTACAAGTTAAATGTTTCTCATCACCAAAATTTAAAGAGGCTGTATAGATTAAATATTGTAATATTCTCACTAACAATATACTTTATACACTGTTTTTGTACAAATAGTTTGTGGGGTGGTTGTTTCCCTCTCATAATTTGGTGACATGCTTAGATTTCGTTCTGTCATGGCAACAAAACCACATCATACGACATCAATATTCTTAATTTGATTATTGATACTTTTTTTTAGTCTATATAAGAAAGTCAGGTTGCCATCCTAATCTTAAAGTGGGGAGGGTGAAGAAATCGAAGTATTGGTTGTGTATTGCGGAATACAAAGGTAACACGAAGTGAAAGTATGATTATTGTTAATACAAAAATGTTTATCATATTTTATTTTAGGTAAGTTTCTAACCAGTTCTTTAGATGAAATAGATTGAATTAACCGCATATTTGCGTGACCAAGTCTTCTATACCATAAGGTAGAGTTATCCACTGCCGTGGGGAGACATAATTTGTCTTGAGACTTATTTCCTAATTTCATTACGTATAGACCATTTTTCCTAATTTTGTTTCTTATGATTTTACCATCTTTAATTATTTCACTACCATCTTCCGTGAGTAAGACTTGACACTTATTGTCACAAATTTAACCGACACTAAGTAAGTTGAATGCTAAGTTATCTATGTGCTCTACATTAGATATAGTAAGGGAGTCAGTTGAGATCGTACATTTGCCTATGATTTTTCCTCTTAAGTTACTTCCAAGGACAACATTACCTCCGTCGTATGCTTTGTAGGTAGAGAATAGACTTTTGTTACCGGTCATATGTTTGGAGCAACCCGGTCAATGTTTGGAGCCACCACTATCATTGATCTCATCTCATACCTGGTTCCAAGCATGTTCTCAAGCATACCACATTTGACGATTGATCCATGAGACAAGTTTCATCGTTAGTTTTCTCTTCGACGTCATTTTCGCTATCGCTCTAAGAACCTCTAATAAAGGCCTTTTGATCTTTGTTGCGAGTTGGTTTTGGACAATCACCAATGAGATGATTTGAATCACCACATCTAAAATATTTCCGGTCACTCTTGCCTTTCTTCTCATCCCTTTGTCGGAATGACTTCTTTTCTTCTCTTGGCTGCCTAACAAATTTACCCTTTTTTCGAAAGAATTTTTTAAAGTTCCTTACAGCCATAGCATATTCTTCGTCATCGCTTTCGGATGTCGAAGTTTCATCATCACTAGACTATTTCTTAGCTTTCAAGGAAATGGACTCAACTCTTTCCTTTTTGCCTTTATAAATTTCAAAATCCTTTTCCATGACTACTTCATGTACTTTTAGATTGCCGATAAGCTCGTCTAGAGCTAGTGATGACAAATCTTTTGATTCTTCAATTGCCGTGACCTTTGCTCTCCATTTAGGATGTAGAGCCCTAAGAAACTTCCTAACATAGTTCTTGCTAGAGAAACCTTCATCAAGAGCTTTAAGACTAGTAATAATAGTGTTAAATCTAGCAAAACCGCTATCAATAGATTCTTCTTCAAGGATAGTAAATTGTTCATATTGTTGAACAAGAAGATCAATTTTATTATCCTTTACTTGGCTATTACCTTGATGTGTGATTAACAACGATTGCCAAATATCTTTAGCCGTTTTACACATAAAAATTCTTTCGTATTCCTTTTTAGGTAAAGCATTATAAAGAACCATTTTAGCTTCATTATTTTTAGCAAGTTTCTTTTTAAGATCGTCAGATTGTTCTTCAAAAGGAACAACCTCTAAAATTTGGGTAACTTCATTTTTGGCAAGCAGTGGAAAATCACCATTCAAGATAATATGCCAAAGATCTAAATCTTTTGCTTTCACATAAGTTTCAAATCTATTTTTCCAATATATAAAATGATCACTTTCAAAAAGTGGTGGTCTTTGCATAGATTGCCCTTCTAGATATTTATCCGAATCCATAGATCGATTCAAGCTTTAATGTACAATATACGTTAAAGATCTTGGGTGACCTTGGCTTCTGATACCAATTGTGGAAACTAGAAGGGGGGTTGAATAGTTTTTACCGTTTTAAAATAAAACTTAGATTGTCGACTTATGTGAACTCAAGAGATATACACAAGTATTTATGATAACGACGCAATAAGTAAATAAGTAATCTACGAAGTATGAACAAGTAAAGATAAGAAAGATCAAACCGATGACACAATGATTTATAGTGGTTCAGCTACAAAGCTCCTCTTCGCCCTACTCCACTCCCCAAGTACCCAACTTGATAGTTATCTTCACTATGTTAACAAGATCCCTTTAGGCGGAGAAAACCGTACACATCGCTTATACTTTTTCCGGTACTAAGCTGAATCCCGAGTTCTACTTCGAGATAGAACCAATCTAACACACTATGTATTTTGTGGCCTAAATACTAACCTATCATACACATATGATATACACAGCACACAACAAAAGATATACAAGATGAATTATTATCACAATCGTGATGACAAAACTAAACTATTAACAATTGAAGCTTGACGTCTTCGTAAGTGTTCTTCACTAAAGAGTGGAATGAGTTGATCACTTGTAATGGATTATGTAACAAGTATAATGATCAAAGAATATAAAATATAAAAGATGTATGTGAAAAATATTTGTCAAGAGTTGTTAAAAATGAAAGCTTTAAAATTCAAATGATGTCCCAAACAGCTGTGAGCTGCGACCCACGGATCCACCGTAGCTGGGTCCGTTTAGTGTTTTAGGTGGATACGTTGGGGGAGCTGGGACAACATTTGTCATTTTATGATTAACCTCAAATCTATACAAAATATTATTTTGTACTTAATCAAAACTAGTTTATTAGATTCTTCTAGAACAAAATATTTTTTATCACCAATAAGGAAAGATTTTCTAGATTTGAAAAGATTGTTTCCACTTATGGTTAATCTTATTTTGTCTTACATGATTAGTATAACTAGCTTATAATTAATCATGTGTTAACTTAAATCATTTGATTAGAAAAGGTTTATGCAAATGATAATATTTTTCTTTGATCATTAACTATGTTTAATAAAGCCATATTCATACCTTAAGTGATTTGTCGTCGTGAAGTAAACTTTTGACTAAATAACTTGTTTACGTAAACTTTTACGTAGTGTGGCATTATATTTGTTATTATCAAAACATGAAGATCATTAAATATAAATATCGTTTTTGTGCGAATATTTGTATTAACACTAAATTTTTTTAATTTTGATATAAATTAGGCATATTATTTGTAAAAATAAGGATAAGTAAGTGTTCTAATTCCCCTCCCCCTCCGCTTGAAATATAAAACGACCTCGTTGTATAAATATAACATGAAAACGGGAAATTAAAGAATTAGAACAGAAAAACTCCCCTGAGATTTGCTCGGTATGATCCTCCATGTTGAATATATGAGCAAGAATATGTGTTGTAAATGCGTCTGAATACCAGCATGACTACAACACACATAGAATTCCAGAAAATAAGCATCACCAAATTCATTCAATCGTCCAGAAGGTTCCTGTATAAAAACATAAGAGAACAAGTGCAATTCTATCTACAGATAATCTTCGGTTAGAAAACAAAATAAAAAACTAACACTATACAACAAGTCGATACGCGGTATCCATGTTTCAAGATACGCCGTATTGTGACATGTATTAAAAATCCTAAGTGCAGTCAGGGTCCAAATTACGATTGTACTTCATTTAATGAATATGTCGTATCGACAAGTCTAATAATAATATTTTTTAGTGCAGAACAATAAACTGGATAATGTCGAGAAGGTTAATACGCTGTATCTATTGAGGTTGGATACGTCGTATCGACTACATGGGAAGACAGGCTCGATAAAAACTTGAAAATTACATTCCAGGATGTCTCTCGACAAGCACTTTTATTTACAGAAAAGTCTTTAAGTTAGACTTGTTTTCAGCTTCTACTTGGTACGCGTCACGGACCATCCTTCGTCTTTCTTTTAGAAAATATCTTGCTAGACTTGAGAAACGTTTTATTCGGTTCGGACCCAAATGTCATACTCGTATTCCTTGATTGTGACATATTCCTCCGTTGGTCCGAATGAATATTTAACTACCTCAAACTTCTTTGATTTCCATCTAGGTGGTTTCACGTAAGGAATTCCAAGTAGCTTGCTTCTTCTCTCCTTGGTTCTTTCTTCTTCATCGTTAACATAGTAAGGAGGATCTTTTTGAATCAAGTTGTCTTCTAAATCACTGATGTCATCATCATTATCCTCTCATAAATAATCGTTAATATAAATTTGGTGGGGGGGGGGGGCTCGTGTTCATTCACGTCATACTTGTTATTTTTTGTGTTTCATTATAGTATTTGGTTTATGTATTTAACTATCCTGAAGCATAAAGATAGATTGATGTTAGGAAATAGCATAGGCTCTATTGTGGTTGGCAGCTCAAAATCCTCCCATTCGTCAGGGGCAACAATGGGTCCTAGCATTGTCACTTGGTTCTTCACCAACTTCCTTCGGTCCTTCGAAGACGACCTTATTATTTAAATCTTCGTCTTTTAATTCACCTTTTTCAAGATTCTCATACCATTCATAACTCACGAAGTAAATCACGTCTCCATTCTGAATTACTCCAGGTTAATCATCACCATTACAATATTTATCCATTTTCCAATTACAAGTGGGCCACTTAGTAAGTCCATTCTTGAAATGAAATGGTTTATAGTTATGTTTAGTGTCGTCTTTAGGTTTCATCCACGGACCATAATCTACCCATGGCATGTTAGCTACCCAAGGCACATCATTATTCCATTCATAGATCCATCCATTTTTGTGTTCATCATATGCCTTACATAGAGGTGTTTCAAAGTCGAATATGTTAGTTTCTATCCTGAAGATCTCAGCAATCTCATTTTCCTCAGCAAGATTTTTGTTTTCAACATCAGAAACCTCTTTATCGTCTAATACTTCTTCATCGTCACCCTTTTTCCAATAAAGACACAAAGCATTCTTCGTATACCAATCCATCGTCATATGGTTGTTGAACTTTGAAGCCAACCAAACTGAGAATTTAGCATTAGATGGATCTCTTACCACATCGGTGTAAAGTCCATACACCTCCCATTTTTTCTTTGATTCCATGTACTCACAAATTACTTTTTGTAATTCCGAATCAACCATGTTGCTATCACACTCTCTTTAATTTCGTTACTAATCGTTGATTGATCGCCATATTTCATTTCGATCTACTCCTCCACAGTTACATCAATTAGCCTTAATAATTTTCAGTTAACGAAGATCACGGCTTTGGAATATATCTTCTTACATTTATCATAGCACATAATCCGTTCATAAATTCCAAGATCATAATTTTTCATATTTTCACATTGTGATTCACCATATGGGGGATAAGAAAGTCCAGGAATTCCTATTTCATAAGTAAACAAATCATCATCCATCCTACTTAATCGGTTAAATTCATCAAAAGTCATCCCAAGAGGTGTATCACAAGTGAATAAATCATTATCAATCATGAGTAATCCTAGTGCTTCGGATTCATCCTTAATTACCTTCATCATAGCTACTGAAAATACCCAAAAAATTGTTAGTAGAATGAGTTTGAAAAAAGGTATATAGAAAAATTTAAACGCCAAACCTGAATACTAAAATATTACGTCTGTTGATGTATCAGATGATCGATACGCCGTATTTAATCGACTGAATACACCATATTGATCTGTTGAACGAAATACGCTGTATTGGTTATGAAAGGAGGATACGCCGTATTCAACTGGGTGAATACACCATATCGGTTGTTCGACCAGAACAGTAACAGAAAAGAAAAATAACGCAGAAAAACAAACAAAAATGCAAAATTATACAATGCAAAATAATCTACAGAATTAAACAAATAAGATACAGAATTATACAAAATTTTACACTAATCTAAATTATGTTAAATCTAAACAAACTCACTCCCCGACAGTGACGCCAAAAACTTGACGTGTCATTGTGCGTAGATAATATTTATTATCAAGTTTTACTATTTATATTTTGCCGACTATACCTAAAACAACACTAACGGGCAGTGTACCCGATAAGATGTAGGTTCGTTGGTAAGTAGGGTGTCGATCACTAAGAGCGAGTGTTAATACTTAAGTCTACCAGTATTTTAGTTATCTAGGTTAGTCCTAATTTATTCTATGTTATACCTAAGTTAAACCTAAACTAACGCAAAAAGGAGGTTTTCAGCCTGAGAGATTGGCACGAGTTTTGGTTTACCTAGACTGAGATTGGGCGATTAACACACACAAGTTGACAATTAGAAGATAAAAAAGTGGTCAAGCCTATTATAAGGAAAATGTATTAACCATATTTAATCTAATAAAACGCATGTTTTAGTTTATAAGTGTAATGATTGTCTTATCTTGATGTCGATATATCATTCCTAGATTTGGGCGGTACTTCTTAAAACCAAGATATGGCAATTTTGTCACAATTAACCACACCCGTACAAAGCAATCATGATTGATTATAATCTATCTTAAAAGATAATAATGGTGATCTTATTGAATCCTAGTGTAACCCTTGCGGATTTTCTAGTTTTATAATGTGTAATTTTAGTCCTTTGACTTTTTGACTTTTACTGTTTTCGTCAGAACAATTACCATGTTGACGATAGTCAATCTACATTTTTATTGGTCAATAAATCTTTTATTTCATATATTAAACCTTTTTAGAGGTTTACAATCTTATTTGATCACTATCCGGGAGGTTGTCCCGCAAACGGCTTAAAATGTCAAACAACGCGTTCCGACATGTCCAAGATTGTCAATACAAAATCTAAGGCAATTTAACTATAAAACATGTCATGTGAATATTCTAAGTTCATGTAAAATTAATTTTAAACCCAATAAAAATACTAAGAAACTCTGGGTCACATTTCAAAATCACGAACAATGAGTATTAAGGAAACCCGACTTAAAACAAAGCAACCCGAAACCCTCTTGGATTCCCTAACCGGTCGAACCCTCTACGAGACAAGGAGGCTAAATTTTAGGGCCTTGGTCTCCTAAGGTTCATGCATAACTATATATTTTTCCATGTAATTCCTTATTTCAAATACACACACACAATAAAATCTATTTTTTTCTCTCCTCCTCTCTCTTAGTTTGTCTGAAAATAAACACACACACAGATCTATAAATTTTCCAACTTTGATCGAAAAGATAAAGGTTTAAGTTAGGTTGATTCTAAAAGATTTGGGTCAAGGAAAAACAACGTTTGGGTTGTTTTGTTTCGTGTCGATCTCGTCCTCAAAACCCTCTTTTATAAGTCTTCAAATTCTAACTTAACTTGTACTTTTGAATGTATAATGATGCATAGATGTTAGTTGTGCAGTGCGTTTTCAAAAAAATGAAACGTTAAAATTTTCAAAACGAATAAAGAGGGTGCGTTTAGGTTCGAACACAAAGAAAAAGGGAAACAAGGGTTGGTCATTTTAATATAGTGGTTGCGTTGGTGAAGTGACTTTATTTGCTTATTATAAATTGTAGCTTATTTGGTTTATTGATAAGCTTTAGTGAGCTTATTTTGGGCTTATATGGTTCGAAAACCACAAGGATAAAAAAGGAAGTGTTTTTGGTTATTTACTTCTTTTGTCATATTTTTATAGCTTATTTTGATAGCTTATTTTGATATCTAAAAGTACTACGTAACTTATTAGCTTATTAAAAAGCTAAACATACTTGCTTTAAGCTTGTGAGGTTCACGGCCCAATAAGGCCCAATAGGCCGAGACATATTATGAACCTTATTGTGGGTCGACTTATTTTCATAGCTTTTAGATAGAGCTTATTTTGATATTGAAGGACTCGCTTAGCTTAATGGCTTAAAAATAAGCCCCAAATAGCTTATTTTAAGGGCCACGACCCAATAAGCTAAGCCAAACCATGGCTTGGTCTTGGTTCGTGAGCCTTGGCTTGTGTTGTGACTTATTCATGTAATTTATATTTGTAAATGGGCTTTAGTGTGGGGCCTAAATCGGGCTTTATAACTAGTAATGACATATTGAACTACTATCGGGCCTTAAGGCCCAATAAGTGAAAATGTAGTCGTTTACATGCTTAAAATGAACATTTTAAAGTAAAACATACTTATATATATATGTTGGATAGCCGTTGGGTAATGTATTTTTATTAATTGTCGTGAAATACGAATTTTGGTCGTTTTGTCGAGATTGTATTGTTTTAGAGAAAAGTGTGAACAATGAGGTTTAAAACCTTGGAAAACGTTTTTATAAACGAACGACGCATGCCAAAATTTTATAAAAATATTATACTTAGAATATTTTACTAAATTTATACTTTCTTAAAAACCCGACAAAAAGACAAAGTAAGAAAATATTGTTATTTTAATAAATCGACTAAAAGACGAAAAATATAGTTTATAATTTTATAAATTATAAAACTTCTAATGATGATTCGACGTAACTAAAACATGTTATTTCTTATAATTCGTACAATTCAAACTAGAAAACTCGAGGGTACCGGATGAATTACCGGAGAATACTCATAAATATCTATTATTTGAGCATTGTTATTTTACTTATCTATTTTTTTAAATAGTATAAGTGTATCGTATCTAACGTACATACTTGGTATATCTTTTTCGAGTCTAAATCACCAACCACTACGTAACTAATACCACTAAAACCAGTAATACGGAAACATTTTCAAAACTCCTATGCATCAAATCCAAATACCCATTTCAAGCATGTTCTGAATCAGTCAAATTGCTAGGTCTTGTCTGGAAGCCGTTGTACATCATTGTTTGACTATCATATTCTCTGCTACTTGTTATCTTGGTTAAGGTGAGTTCTCGTAGACCCACTTTTTAAATACTTTTCCGTCGGAGGAAAATGATACTCAATGCTTTTTCAATGCTTTTCATCTGTGCAAAACTTGTATTTCTTTTGGATAATGTTATGTGCCTATGAATGCTATGTGAATGACATGAGGACTATTGGAACAAGTTCTGCGGAACAAATCATTTTGTGCATGAGTTCTATGTGAACCACAATGCAAGGACAACTTTGCCGACTTATGGTTAGCTCCAGCTGGTAGGTGATAGGTTCGAAGGACAATATGCGCGGGGAACACTATGGTTTATTGATTGGGTTGAATGCTATGATATCATGTGATTTTATGTCAGAATTCTATATACTATTGCATGCATACTGTTTTCATATTGCACAATTGTCCACTACTTAAATTCTGGCACATCAACTGGGTTTACCTTTAAACCTACGAGCTCACCAACTTTATGTTGACCTTTTCGAGTATCATTTTCAGGTGATGCAATTGCTCAGTAAGTTCAAGATATAATGCCTTAGAGACTTAAGCTATCCCGTGAGGGATCAATGTTGAAGGATTTGCATTCGAGACTTGTTTTCATGTTGATGATCGTAGATTATTCTAGACTTATCTTACCCCTATGTCGGGTGTTGGCTTGTAATAAATTTGAACTATGTGTTGTGTTCATCGACTATTTTGTCATAAGTTTTCATACTTGTTGTCGGAGGATGTTGTGACACTTTCTGTTATGCATTTAGATTTCCCTATATTGTATCATGTGTTATGACGATTCCATCCTTTGTCACGCCTCGTGTTTCCACCATTGTTGGGGTGTGACAGATTGCTATCAGAGTACAGGTTATAGAGAACTAGGTGGTTTGGCCTAGACTATACCACTTCTGCGAATAGCTCGTAATGTTGCGTCTCTTCCGAGACCAGGGCCTTTAATCATGACTTTTGCTTGTTGCATACCTTGATTCTTTACTGCTCGTATAGCATTTGCGCTGCAGTTGTGCGAAATCGACGTCCTTTCTTGTACCTCGGAAGCCACAAGTATCGAAGAGGACCAAGAATACCACCGCCGACGTAATCTGTAACTGTCACTTATGGTATTATTGAAAACTTGCTTGAATAATGAATAACCCTCTCTTGGTATTTTACGTGTAATCTTACGTAAACATTACGTCCATAGATTGAACCCTTTTTCGTATAGCTATTGTTTATTTTATCATCTCATAAATTTGAGTCAGAGATATATGGATATATCCATTTCATGCTTAGGAACCTTCATATAGTTTGCATGATAGGATCTATGTGTGCCTATTACTTGCTTTTGCGATTACGTATCGTCTATCTTATTAGTTAGATCAATCATTGGGCTGTGTGGGCTAGACACTGAGTACAACTAGGAAAGGACGCATCTATAAATACGGTGGCCAACGTAATTATGAGTGCATCACAACCCACGAGGACTTAGTCATCCAGCTCACACAAAAATAGTGATTGACACCATAGGACCATTATTCGAGTTATAGCATACTAGGATCGTCATTCGAGCCATAGCATATTAGGACCGTCGTTATCCAAAATTCCTCACCGACCTAGTGGTTACTTGTATCCTCCCTCGTATAGATAATGGTTTCAACAATGACAACCCGCAATGCTGGTCGACGCACTGCTGCAACACGAGGTGGAGGAACAAGTGAACATGATGGTCGAGAAGGTGAGAGGTCTGGAGATCAAGTAAGAAGCGGCTGAGGTAGCCAAGGAGGTGGCAGGTGGTCAAGGTAGCCAAGGAGGTGGTCGAGATGGCCAAGAAAGTGATCAGGGTAGTCAAGGAAGTAGTCGAGGTAATAGAGCGAATGGAGGTGGTGGTGGAGTCCCTGACTTTGCTACTCTCATCGCTCAACAGTTGCAAAACCTACTACCTACTATTGTAGCACAAGTAGGAAACCACGTTAACAACTAAGGGAACAATAGGAACCAAGACGACAATGTCATCAATGACAACAACCAGGGTAATGTTAGAAATATGAAAAATGGTCGAGGTAGTTGTTCATACAAGGAGTTCATGGCTTGTAACCCAAAGGATTATGATAGAATGGGTGGTGTGATAGTCTACACTCGTTGGATTGAGAAAATGGAATCAGTCCAAGATATGAGTGGGTGTGGAGAGAACCAGAAGGTTAAGTACACTGCCAGTTCTTTTATCGGTAAGGCACTAACCTGGTGGAACTCCCAGGTCCAAACTAGAGGTCGGGTAGCCGTAGTTTGCATGACCTGGGAAGACTTTAAGATTTTGACAAGAGAGGAGTTCTATCCAAACAATATGATGCAAAAGCTAGAAACTAAGTTTTGGTGTCACGCCATGGTCGGAGCTAGCCATGCCACGTACACTGAACGATTCAGCTTGCTAGGCTAGTCCCTCATTTGGTTACCCCAAGAGGTACATCTATGGCCTTGCTCTACAGATCAGTGCGATGGTGGCAGCAACGGAGCCAACAACAATTCAGAGTGTTGTACTAAAAGCTAGAATGCTAACCGATAAGGTAATTAGGAATGGAGCATTGAAGAAGGTTACTGAGAAGAGAGGGAATAATAGAGAGCCGAGTAGGGATGGAAATGCTAGGAATGATAACAAGAGGTCTAGGACTGGAAGGGCGTTTGCCACAGTCACAAACCCTGTTAGGAAAGAGTACACTGGTACGGTGCCTAAATTCCCAAACTGTAACTATCACCATCAACCCGAGGTACCTTGTTGTTTGTGTACAAACTGCAACCGATTTGGACACATTACCAAGGTTATAGGGTAGGGCCTAGGATAGTGAATCCCCTAAATGCTAGAAACCCGACTGCTGCTCGTGGGGCGTGTTTTGAATGCGATGGCACTGACCATTACAAGGCAGCATATCCTAGGTTGAACCGAGCCCCAAGACCAGGAGGAAACCGTCCAAATTAAATGATGGATATCGAGGGAGGTCAAGGTCGTGGGAACAATGGCAACCAGGCACATGAGAGGGCTTTTGTGATGGGAGCAGAGGAGGCTCGCCAGGACCCAAACATAGTGGCGGTTACGTTCACTTTAAACAATCACTATGCCACGATTCTATTTGATTCTGGTGCCGATTATAGCTTTGTTTCCACTACTTTCATACCTTTCATTCTCTGTTAGTCATAGGGACCAGTATCATTAGGGTTTTAGCTATGAGATCGAAATAGCTAGCGGTCAACTAGTAGAGATAAATAAGGTTATTCTAGGTTGCAAACTAGAGATAGAAGGTCACATCTTTAATATCGACTTGATACCGTTCGGACACAAAAGTTTTGACGTAATTGTAGGGATGGACTGGTTGTCTAGGCTCAAGCGAGGATCGTTTTGACCATAGTGAAAGGTAGTTAGGATACGAACCTCAACAACGATATTAACTTAGTGTATTAGGAGAAAATTCGAAAGGAGGAAGGTATGATCAATCTAAGAGTTGCAAAATAAAGGTCAAAGAGCAAAGAAACTGAAAGACCATTGTTGTTATTAGAATCTTTCTCGAGCGGTTTAGGTATTTACCTGAGACCTATTAGGATTACCCCCTTCCCGAGAAATCGAGTTTCGTATTGACTTAATCCCTAGAGCTATGCCAGTAAGTCTCCTTATCGTTTGGCGCCCTCTGAAATGCAGGAGTTATTAAGTCAACTCAGAGAACTCCAGGATAAGGGTTTCATTCGACCAAGCTCATACCTTTGGGACAAGCACAGATATTATTATATCAAAGAAAAATATAAGATAGGTTCTTTTGGATGGTTTGTATCGTTTTAGAGAATATTGAATACGTTGACCATCATGAACGTTATCCCTCAATTAGAAATAAACGATTAATTCGATCAACTACAAAGGATCCACAATTTTTCTACTAAAGATAGACCTACGATTCCGGAATACCATTTGGCTCTGATTCAAGAGTGCACGGAGCGATGACTTTTCTCTAATACCGCATTTGAGAACTGGATCAAACATTTCAATGTTTCACAGTAATGTCCCTTTTGGTATGACGATTGCACCAGAGTAGTCATGGATTTAATACAAAACGAAGTATCCAGACCATTACTAGACAAGTTTGAGTAGTATTCAGAGTGGACACTACTGATAAACTCTCGGGCTCTATAGGTGAAGAACATGAGATGTATTCTAAGGTTAATCCTGAAACTGTCAAAAAGGAGAAACTATACGCAAATAATTCTCAAAGTGTAAATTCTGGTTGAAAGAAATGCAGTTCCTTGGGCATGTGTTCATATACGGTGATGGCCTACAGACGACCTCTGACAAAGATTGAAAGCTATGTTATGTAATTGGGGATGCCATCCTAAGTAGTTTAGAACATCCAATTTAGAGGTTCCGGTATTTTCTTAGGGTCATAGCAGGATAACATGGCCGAAAATTCATAGAGAACTTTTCTCCATGTTACCCAAAACCCTTAACCATTTTGACACAAAGCACATGGAAATACGTTATGGAGATGGATGAAAAGAAAGGGGCTTTCAGGACCTTGTGATGAGAATAATGTTGTAATTGCACCCGTTCGTGACTCATTGACGGCACCAGGAAGATTTTGTAAATTCTCGCGATTTCTGCATCAGGTTTCAGGCTACGGTTTGTGTTACTAATGCAGAAGGTTTAAGGCCTATATATAATGAATATGCTCTCGACAGTTTGATAATTCACGAGGAAGAATTTACACACACCCCTTGATTTGAATTCGGGTTGCTGTTATTATTTGCCTTAAGTTGGAAGACACTACTTGACAAGATCGTTAGTGCATCATATACAGTAACTTGACAAGAGTCTCCAATACCCATCTTTACACTAGAAGAATCTGAATATGTGTCAACGTCGTTGGTTAGAGCTATTCTGTGACCTAGATTGGAGTTTTGCGCTTTCATCCCTAATAAGGTAAACGTTAGTAGCCTGATGCACTAAGTAGAAAGGAGGAGATTCAAGACCTAAGGTGAGTTTAGAGAATTACATGAACCTTTTAGTCGATGTATTAGGATAAGATATAGCGGCTACAAGGAATCATCTTGAGGCTTTCAAATGCACCAGAGAATTGTTGGAGTGGGCCCCTTAACGATCAGTTGGAAGCGTAGGAGTGATGGGAGCACTTGTATTTATCTAGATCGAATATTGGTCCCTTTGATGGGTGATGTGTGAATCCTGACTAATGGATGAAGCTCATTAAGTTAATGGACTCAATCGCCCAGGAGGCATATTAAGATGTACTATGGACCTTAGATGACATGTATTGGTAGCTAGGAATATGAAGGAAAGAATATAGCCTCTATGTTAGGCAAGTGTTTGAAATTGTTCTAAGATAAAGCTAAAACATCAAAGGGCCAACATATAAAATACGGCTTACTGCATCAAATGAGATCCAGAATGGAAATGGGAGAGAGTGACTAGATTGGACTGTATCACCAAGTTTCCATAGCGAACTGGAATTGGCATGGATGCAATCTGGGATATCCTGGGGACAGGTTGACTAAGTCTGCTCTTTTCTTACCCATTCATGAGGACTTTATGATGGATAGGTTAGATAACCTCCTACTTAATGAGATTCATTGCACGGCATGATGTGCCCCCAAATATCGATCATTTCTTGACCGTGATAGTGTTTACTTAAAGGTTTTTAACAGTTAATGAGAAGCCTAGGAAACCCAACTAGGACATGAGGTAAGGCTTACCATCCGACAGCCTGTTGGTCAAAGCGAGGTACATTCTAACTTTAGAAGAACAATGAGTCTCAAAGCATGCAATATGGAAAATCTTCAGAATGGAAGTTCGGGCCGTTCATCTTCCATTGTTGAATTTCTTACAACCAATAGTTTACCATTTTAGTGCGAGGGGTGATGAATCCGTTTGAAGCACTTATGGTAGAGGGATAGTGTCATTCACAATACTATGGTTAAGAATAGTTGGAGAACGGACAATTGATAAGGCCTGAGATATTATGTAAGAAACCACTAAGAAAATCTCACAGTTCAAGGATTAGGCTTAAGTGGACTGCACTTGATCGTCAATATAAACTTTTGATGACAAATTCTAGGAAACCCTTGGAATTCAATGTAGGTGATCATGTCCTACTCAAAGTGTTGCCTTGGAAAGGTGTTGTACGCTTTGGAAAGAAAGGCAAGTTAGCACCTAGGTTTGTTGGACCATTTGAGATCACTAAGAGGATCGGTCTAATGGCCTATAGACTAAGACTACCTCAAGAGCTAAATGGTGTTCATGACATGTTTCATGTGTCAAACTTCAAGAAATTTTTAGCCGACCCAACACTACATGTGCCTTTAGAGGAAATCCAAGTTGATGCTAAGTTAAACTATGTGGAAGAGCCTATAGAAATCTTAGAGCGTGAGTTCTAAAAGCTGAAGCGGAGTAGAATTGCCATCGTTAAGGTTTGATGGAATTCGAAAACGGAGGAGACACTGAGTTCACTTCAGGGAACGTAAGGAGGATACTGATGTAACTCAAAGTACCCACATAGCTCTTTAGACTACTAGCATAGTTAAATTTTGAGGCGAAATTTCTTTTAAGGGGGGTAGAATGTAACCCTTACCGATTTTCTAGTTTCACAATGTGCAATTTTAGTCCTTTGACTTTTTGTCTTTTACTGTTTTTGTCAAAACAGTTACCATGCTGACGATAGTCAATCTACATTTTCATTGGTCAATAAATCTTTTATTTTATATATTAAACCTTTTTAGAGGTTTACAATCTTATTTGATCACTATCCGGGAGTGATAACATTAGATTCACCCTTATAACACAAGATCCGGAGGTATGGTAAAGTGAAAGAGAAATTAAGCCATATTATTAGAGAGAGAAAAAAGGTAGGAGAAGTTGTGTGTGTGGTTGAGAGAAAAGAAGGAAGACACACAACAACTTACACTTTTACAAATGTGAAATTCTACCCTCCATGCGAAAAGATATGGAGGGAGCGGTATTTATAGTCCGAAATCGACTAAGCTAAACTAACCCGACCGACTATAAATGATAAATATAATTTCGGATTAGTCAAACATAATTTTAGGCTAACAAATCTTCCCCCAATATGTGGACATCACGAAAGTTACTTTACAATGTCATATACAAGTACATTACAACGTTAGAACGTCTTCAAAGTATCTTCCATAGAAAGTGAAGATGTCTTCTGAGTTCTCCTGGTCTTGAAACTTGTACTCCAGTTTGGATCTCCAGTGTCTTTACTTGTACAGGAACCATTGTAGTATGCATGAGTTAGATTAACTTCCACCAATTCATGCAGCATGTCTTAAATAGCTTTCTTTATAGACTCCTTTTTGTCGAAGTTTTTGAATCAGCTTCCCCCAAACCAACATCCCTATCTTGAGCAGATTCTGAAACATTGATGTAGCTTGAATAATCTTCTACTTGTCATCAAAGTGCACATCGGAATTTTATACAAGTCAAACCACACTAACGACCACTGCTTCTTATCATTAAGGCTTGGTGAATATTCGTTCGGGGGTGCATACAAGAAATCAGCAACTGTTCTTCTCACATTTGCAGAATACTTCACAAACCATTCTAAGTGAAGTAGTATACACTACTTCCCCCTGGAAGTTGACATGGTAACATCAAAGTCAATTAAGTCCCGGATGTACACATTTTCCCCTATGATGGTTGCGAACTCTCGGAAGCATCATTGTCGTGTACGTGTATATACTCAAGAAGTTCTTGTCATAAGCACAAATCTGACATTAGATTCACCCTTATAACATAAGATCTGAAGGTATGGTAAAATGAAAGAGAAATTAAGCCATATTATTAGAGAGAAAGGATAAGAAAATGGGAAGTTGTATGTGTGCTAAAGAGGCGGAAGAGGAAAAGAGGGGAATAAACACAAAAAATCACTCACACTATTTACAAATGTGAATTCTACCCCTCCTATGAGAAGTTATGGAGGGGGTATTTATAGTCTAACATCAACTAGCTAAAATATACCCGACCCTGACCTATAAAATGATAGATGTAATCCGGATTAGTCAACATATTTTTAGGGGAAAAACAATCTTCCCCCAATATGTGGACATACGGAATTACTTACAATGTTCCTAACAAGTATAATAACAACATAATAAAGTCTTCCAAAGTACTTCTAAAGCTGAAGATGTCTTTTGAGTTCTCCTGGTCTTGAAATTTGTACTCCAGTTTGGATCTTTAGTGTCTTTACTTGTAACTGGAAACCATTAGTAGTATGCTCATGAGTTGAGATTATAATTACCCTTAATTACATGCAGAGGTCTTGAAATAAGCTTCTTCATAGACTCCGTTTTTTGTCGAAGTTTCGGTAATCAGCTTCCACCAAACCAAATTCCCTATCTTGACAGATTCTATAACATTGATGTTGACTTGAACACAATCTTCACTTTTGTCATCAAAGTGCACAGCGGAAATTTGTGTAGATGTCAAACCACACTCCACGACCACTGCTTCTTGTCATTAGGGCTTGGTGAATAGTCCGTTTAGCGTGGTGGCCTATGCGAGAAATCAGCAACTGTTTTTCTAACGTTTGCAGAATACTTCACAAAAACCATTCTAGTGATTGTAGATACAATATTCAACCCTGAAAGTTGAACATAGGTAACATCCAATGTCAATTAGAAAGTTCATGTTGTACACCAGATTTCCCGCCCATGAATGGATTGCGAAATTTCGAAAGCATCATTGTCTTGTAGATCATATATACTCGAGAAGGTTCTGTGTCATAAGCACAAAATCTTGATATACAAAAGGAATTCATTACCCTCTTGACTTTCACAAACCGTGAGGGTTGATGAACCAAGAATCTAGAACACTTGGTATAATCATAGTTCTTGTCGATTGAATGTCATTGAAAGAAGAGAGAAACTTTGTAGATTTTGCTAGTTGTTGAAGTTATAGCACTATATAACCCGTGAAGAAGGTGTCTGCTTACATCTCAACCTTTATACTCTCTGGCTAACTATACCAACCATCGTATTCTGTCAGCTTTGTGATTAAAGTGATCACTTTGTGAAGTAATACTCGATATTCCAAGACTAATGAAAAATATGAATAGTAAAATCCCCACAAATTTGTTAACTTATTCTGGCATTAATGTTTTGATTGAAGACGGTGCAGAAGAAAATCTCTAAATACCTTATACCCTACTCTCAAAAAAAGTTTAGAAGTTCAACACCTCTTTGATAATTTGTATCCTCATCGACATCTACATTGTAGACATGTGTACTACTCACGTATCTCCTGATTATGTGATTAGTTATCCAGGGTCTTCATCCAAACACCCTGACTTCTGGAAACTAGATATCCAAAAGTTTAATCATTATCTTTTATACGTTCAAAGCAAGTTTTAATCGATAGATAATAGAAAATAAAAGGAAGTTTCGATGATGAAATAAGTAAACGCCTTTGTGAAATCCGACTTCAATCGCAAATAAGGGATACCAAATCAACTTCATGATCACCTGTTATCGTAATCTGAATCTCTAGCCGTTTTGTCATTTTAAGTGAATCTTTTCAGGATCGTTTTGGGATTAAGTGTTGTTGATTGTAGTGGTAGTGTTGTTATGGTTGATTGTGAGTGTTTTAGAAGGTCCTTGTGTTATGGTTTAGTTAATGGTTTGTTAAGGTTAAATTGTGTCGGTTAAAAGTCTATGGAATACGAGATTTGTTAATTGTGGAAAAGTTAAGCAAATCACGACTCATAATTAGTAAGCCTATCAGCCTGCCAAAAATTAGGCAAAGACCATCGTGTTGTAGTTTGTGGTTAAACCGCACACACATGTTTATGGTCAAACCCACCTCCAGGCAACCCGCCTCGAGGCAACACGCCTTCAGGCAACCCACCTTCAGGCAACCCACCTTCAGGAAACCCGCCGTGTATAATGGCAAACCGCCGGCTAAAATTTAATTATTTTTTAATCAACTCGTCGTATAACCTGTCAAACCACCGTCATATATAAGCAAAACCCCGCCTGTGATCATTGGCAAAACCGCCGGCGAAAATATTAAAGTGATTATTATAATCAAACCGCCTTTGACCTGGTCAAACCGCCGGCTACTTTTTCCTTAAAACACGGATCTTGTCCCCTCTTTTTGTCAAACCGCCACCAAGAAAATGATTTTTTATTCAAACCTCCACGAAGAACATCAAGAACGAAATAAGCAAAATCAGCTAAATAAGCTATTTCACTTCTCAAATAAGCTATAGGGGCTCAATACTAAGTGATTAGAAGAGAATAAAACACGATATATAACTAACCATATCTTGTGAGTTGAATCATCAAATTCGAGCCAAACCACCACTTAGAACACATAAAAAAGTTAACCTTTTTTAAGCTTAAGATTCGAACTAGATGCTTATGAATCACTTTGAATGGTAACAATCTAACCATTTTAACGTGTAGATCAAGGAAAGAACAAGATTAACAACCCAATAAGCCAAAAAAAATTTGGTACCGTGGCCTTTTTTCTTCAAAATAAGCCATGAATTTTTTAGCTTATTCACCACATAATCAGTAGTTAAACAACACGAATTCCCCCTGTGCTCTGGTGACAATTGATAACATTAGATTCACCCTTATAACACAAGATCCGGAGGTATGGTAAAGTGAAAGAGAAATTGAGCCATATTATTAGAGAGAAAAAAAGGTAGGAGAAGTTGTGTGTGTGGTTGAGAGAAAAGAAAGAAGACACACACACTCACACTTTTACAAATGTGAACTTCTACCCCTCCATGGAAGTATGGAGGGGGTATTTATAGTCCCGACATCGACTAGCTAAACTAACCCGACCCGACTATAAATGATAAATGTAATTCCGGATTAGTCAACATATTTTAGGGCTAACAGGGAGGTTGACCCGCAAATGGCTTAAAATGTCAAACAATGCGTTCCGGCATGTCCAAATTTGTCAATACAAAATCTAAGGCAATTTAACTATAAAACATGTCATGTGAATATTCTAAGTTCATGTAAAAGTGATTTTAAACCCAATTAAAATACTAAGAAACTCCGGGTCACATTTTAAAATCACAAACAATGAGTATTAAGGAAACCCGACACAAAACAAAGCAACCCGAGACCCTCTTGGATTCCCTAACTGGTCGAACCCTCTAGGAGACAAGGAGGCTAAATATTAAGGCCTTGGTCTCCTAAGGTTCATGCATAACTAGATATTTTTCCACACAATTCCTCATTTCAAACACACACACAACAAAATCTATTTTTTTATCTTCTCCTCTCTTGGTTCGTCCGAAAATAAACACACACATACAAATCCATAAATTTTCCAACTTTGATCGAAAACATGAAGGTTTAAGCGTATTGGGTTGATTCTAAAAGGTTTGGGTAAAGGAAAAACAACGTTTGGGTTATTTGGTTTCGTGTCGATCACGTCTTTAAACTTTCTTTTGTAAGTCTTCATATTTCAATTTAACTTGTACTTTTATATAGCCAATGATGCATAGATGTTAGTTGTACGACCAATTTTCTAAAAATTAAACACGAAAAACGTACGAAACCCCATATAGGGTGCGTTTGGGTTCGAACACAAGGAAAAAGGGAAACAAGGGTTGATCATTTTAATATAGTGGTTGCGTTGGTGAAAAGACTTTATTTGCCTATTATAGATTGTAGCTTATTTGGTTTATTGATAAGCTTAGGTGAGCTTATTTTGGGCTTATATGGTTCAAAAACTACAAGGATAAAAAAGGAAGTGTTTTTGGTTATTTACTTCTTTTGTCATATTTTTATAGCTTATTTTGACATCTAAAAGTACTATGTAGCTTATTAGCTTATTAAGAAGCTAAACATACTTGTTTTGAGCTTATAAGGCTCAAGGCCCAATAAGCCACGACTTATTGTAGACCTTATTGTGGTCCGGCTTATTTTCATGGCTTTTGGTTAGAGCTTATTTTGATATTCAAGGACTCGCGTAGCTTAGCGGCTTAAAAATAAGCCCCGGATAGCTTATTTTGGGCTTAAGGGGCCACAACCCAATAAGCTAAGCCAAACCATGGCTTGGTCTTGGTTGATGAGCCTTGGCTTGTGTTGTGACTTATTCATCTAACTTATATTTGTTAATGGGTTTTAGTATTGGGCCTAAATCGGGCTTTATAACTAGTAACGACATATTGGACTACTATCGGGCCTTAAGGCCCAATATGTGAAAAACTAGTTATTTACATGTTTAAAACGAACATTTGAAAGTAAAAAAATACTTATATATATGTTGGATAGCCGTTGGGTAATGGGTTTTTAATAATTTTCGCAAAAATGTGAATTTTGGTCGTTCTGTTGAGATTGTATTGTTTAGAGAAAAGTTTGGAAAATGAGGTTTAAAACCTTGGAAAACGTTTTATAAACGAACGGGTCATGCCGAAATTTTATAAAAATATTTTACTTAGAAAATTTTACAAAATTTCTACTTTCTTAAAAACCTGACAAAAAGACAAAATAATAAAATATTATTATTTTAATAAATCGACTAAAAGACGAAAAACATATTTTATAGTTTTATTAAATATAAAACTTCTAATGATGATTTGACGTAACTAAAACATGTTATTTCTTATAATTCGTACAATTCAAACTAGAAAACTCGAGATTACCGAATGAATTACCGGAGAATACTCATAAATATCTATTATCTGAGCATTGCTATTTTACTTATCTATTTTCCTAAATAGTATAAGTGTATCGTATCTAACATACATACTTGGTATATCTTTTTCGAGTCTAAATCACCAACCACTGCGCAAGCAATACCACTAAAACCAATAATACAAAAACATTTTCAAAACTCATATGCATCAAATTCAAATATCTATTTCAAATATAATTCTAAATCAGTCAAATTGCTAGGTCGTATCTAGAGGCCGTTGTACATTGTTGTTTGACTATCATACTCTCTGCTACTTGTTATCTTGGTTAAGGTGAGTTCTCGTAGCCCTACCTTTTAAACACTTTTCCGTTGGGGGAAAATGATACTCAAATGCTTTTTCAATGCTTTTCATCTGTGCAAAACTTCTATTTCTTTATGACAATGCTATGTGCATATGAATGCTATGTGAATGACATGAGGACTATTAGAACAAGTTCTGTGAAATAAATCATTTTGTGCATAAGTTCTATGTGAACCACTATGTAAGGACAACTTTGCCGACCTAGGGTTAGCTCCAGCTGGTAGGCGATAGGTTCGGAGGACAATATGCGCGTGAAATACTACGGATTGTTGATTGGTTGAATGTTGTGATATCTTGTAATTCTATGTCAAAATTCTATATACTATTGCATGCATATTGTTTTCATATTGCACAATTGTCCACTACTTAAATTCTGGCACAGCAGCTGGGTTTACCTCTAAACCTATGAGCTCACCAACTTTATGTTGACCTTTTTGAGTATCATTTTCAGGTGATGAAATTGCACAGTATGTTCAAGATAGAATGCCTTTGAGACTTAAGCTATCCCGTGAGGGATCATTGTTAAAGGATTTGCATTCAAGACTTGTTTTCATGTTGATGATCGTAGATTATTCTAGACTTATCTTACCCCTATGTTGGTGTTGGCTTGTAATAAATTGGAACTATGTGTTGTGTTCATCAACTATTTTGACACAAGTTTTCATACTTGTCGTCGGAGGACGTTGTGTCACTTTCTGTTATGCATTTAGATTTCTCTATAATGTATCATGTGTTATGATGATTCCATCCTTCGTCACGCCTAGTGTTTCCGCCATTGTTGGGGTGTGAAACCTAGATCATCGAGACTTTACTAACTTACTATTTAACGGCTCTTTATATACTATTAGTCCACTGTCCAGATCTTTACCCAAGGAATCGGAATGTTTTTTATTGATCCTAGGTCACCTGCTAGTCCAACTTGTTCACTAAACCAAAGGCAAAGACAGGTCAATATTTATGATCCTATTACTCTAGATATATAAATTGTAGATATGGAGAGCTATCCCGGTATCTAGCTAACGCTCTATTTGTATTCCTAGATCCAGTTAAATGATAGGTCGCATACTTAAGGACATAAACGAGTATAAATTGATAAACATAAAACAACATGCAACAAATAAGATGCAATCGAGATAAACATAAACCAAATGTTAAATTATCGTAAACATGGCTATTAGCCAATAGCCATTGTAACTATACAAATGTCATAGATGAACGATTAAGGTAAACTAAACTGTTAAGAACGATACCAAAAACCGAACACGTATTTAAAGTATAGAAATTACAAGGGTTTCCTATGGATTAAATAGCGATGCAAGACCTTCTTGGCTTATCTTCTCTTCTAAAAGTCAAACCAGGTGGTTAATGCCTTCCTCTCAGTCTTTGGTATAAGTTTTACACTTTAAAATTCGTATTTAGGGTTTAGTATTTATAAGGCCTGGAATTTGGTCGATACGCCATATTGGATAAGTTCAATATGGCGTATTAGGGTTTCTTGAAGTGGGGACCATGGTTATAATATTTCAAAATATTCCAATAATTGATCTTCGATATATCGTATAGGGTCTTCTGGATATGGCGTATTGGTCTTCATATCTTCCTAGTTGCTTGTGAAGTTAAGGCACAGATACGCCGTATCTTCCTTGATGGATACGATGTATAGAATGTTAGAACAGTAGACTTTATGATTTATTCGTTTAAGTTCCAAAATGCGTTCCTTTTAGTTAAACTTCACCAACTGCTCCATATTTACTGCAAATAACAAATATAAGCAATTAAGTACCAAGTCACGCATAAATAATGTATAATGGGCAATTTAGATGGGATAAATGATGCTATAAAATAGACGTTATTTGATGTCATCAAAGCCTAATCTTGAAAGATTATGGCAAGATTTGCAAGTGACCACAAAAGACAAAAACCAATTGTTCGAATGTATGGAAGGTTTCCTTAAAGGTGGGATGGTTTCCTTATCGATAAGGAAACCGTAGCACCGTGAAGGAGCATGGCTGCTTTCTCTTGCCTATAAATAGAAGCTCATTTCTCACACTAAAAACCACCTTTTCCATTATTTTTTTCCCACATTTTCAGTATCATAAATCCAATTTTCTTTGATCATTACACTTGTTTAATCTCATTTAAAGTGATCAAATCATCCATTCACTTTAAGAGTAAGTCAAGAACTCAAGCTATCGTAGAGATATGAGTTGTTATTGTCTAGTTGTAGTTGTAATATTTGTTACATTCTTTGTGTAGATCTATTTCACAATCACCATCGTATAAGTTAGTTAGATCAGGTTAGTATTTTAGTCATAAAAATACGTGAGTGATCAGGTTAGTATTTTAGTCTTGAAAATACTTGAGTGATCGGGTTAGTATTTTAGTCCTCAAAATACTTAGGTGAAGGTTTTGGTTCTATCCTGAGAAGAACTCGACATTTAGCTTAGTGTCGGAAAATATTATAAGCGACGTTGTACGATTTTCTCCGCCTGAAGGAAACTTGTTGATGTAGTGCATTGAACTCCTGAGTCAGATACTCGAGGAGAGGAGTAGGGTAAAGAGGAGCTTCGTAGCCGAACCACTATAATTCTTGTGTCTCAGATTGTTCTTTCCATCTCTTACTTAGTTATCATTGTTTTATATACTTGTTGTGATTGATTGATCTCATATACACTCGAATATAAAGTTTTGAAATAATTAATTTTAAACGGTAAACTGTTAACCCCCCCCCCCCATATAGTTTTCACAACTGTGTCATGGGAAAACTCATGTAAATTCCAATTTATATGAATGCATTTTTAACAATGTTATATTATAATGTATGTTTATATATAAATAATACATATTCTAGCTATAATGATGTTTTAGGTTTCCCTATTTTGAGCTGTGTGAAATGGTAGGTTGTTTAGGTAGGAGATTTACTTGACCTAGACAGTCCAACTGGTCAAGATAGTTGTTCCTCTTCAAGAACTAGAGAAAATTGAACGACCATCTTGTTTTTGTGCAATTCCCGATGGATGGGTTTTATTATGGCATGAAGGGCAGCGTTTTTCCTTCCATCGTTTGATGGCCTTTGCGTTTTATGTTATGTTAGAATCCATGCCATTATTTTTTTTGTCAAAGGAATTGATGTTGAGGTTTCATAACCATGTGATCCTTTAATGTATGGTATTTTGGATTATTTTTTTTAGTTTGTGTGTTATTACTGAATTTTTAAACATGTGTCTGTGTTGTTCAAGCTTTGTCATAGGTATCATATGTTTTTTTATTCACCCTTTGTTTACTGATTACAGCCAGCAAGATATCAACAAGAACTGTGTAGAACTATAAAGGGGAGGGGGGGTAAATACGGTCTTTTCAACTTCTTCAAAGTTTAAAAAACTTTAAGTGTCCAAGAAACCGAGTGGTGTAATGAATTACTTAACAATACAACTAATAAGTAGACACACACACACACACACACACACACACACACACACACACACACACACACACACACACACACACACACACACACACACAAATATATATATATATATATATATATATATATATATATATATATATATATATAGAGAGAGAGAGAGAGAGATACCACGATATATACTGGTTCGGGATGGGGGGTTTATACCATCCGTACCTCCAGTTATGAATCCACGATACCTATACTATTACTCTAGTATAATCCTTATGGTGGACTATAAATTATATACAACTCTACTTCACCGATATGCACAACGATCAACGCTTACAAAGAAGAGCTACTCCTTATGGTATTCCGCCCTCGGAAACCACCCTTAAGAACCCGTGATTTGACTTACTCATAGGATCACTAAGATCTACTAGTACCACTAAGAACTTCCCCTTGGAAGCTTACCAAAATCCCAACTAGATCCCCAATGATCTAGGATTGATCACTAAGATACAAAACTTCCCTTACAAGTAAATTGAATATGAAAGTTGATTTAAGAATCAATCCATAACCTAGCCTAGAGACTCGATTCTAATATAAAGGGTATGAGAAAGAAGACCCTCGACTACTAACACACAAGTGTGGATTAAGTACTTGTGTGTCTCTCTTGGGGAGATATGTTCTTCAATAGATGATAGATGAGAAGATTAAGAACACAATAGGTGTTAGACTTAAAGGATATGAGAAGAGAAAAAGAGAGAAAGAAAGAATGACAAGAGGTGAGGAATACAAGAGCCAAGAGGATGTATTTATAAGCCAAAATCCCAAATTGGTAAAAACCAATTCAAGAGTGGTACGCTTCCCACGCGTCAGCGCGTGGCCAGCGTGCCAGAATCCCGTCTTTGTTTTTTAGGATTTTGGCGTTTTAAATATATGCTCTTGCTAAACTCCTAATTGTACTTCACGCTTTGACCTTTCCATTATTTTTACACTCAAGGTCAACCAACTCAAATAGCCATTTGATAAAAACATTTGTGAAGTAGTTTAGAAAAAGATTTGGGGATGTTTGTCTAATATCAAAGAGATAGAGAAGAACTATTGGACAAAAAGTGTGTTTGGGTATTCCTCACATGTATATGGTTTAGTTAGAAACTAACCATGGTTAGGTTGATAAGTTGGCATGGTTAAGATAGAAAAGAATATGCCAAAAGCATAAAGAATATACCAAATGAATATTACTTTGCTTGGAAAGGAAGTGTGGATGTTGGAGGGATAATTTGAATTTCAAATTTAAATGTAATTAAGAATGTGGGATAAAGATAAGAATGAGTGAGTTGACATGATGTGATGGTTTGGAGCCTCAAGATTCAAATTTAAATTTTGAATTTTAATGTTAGGATAAGGATAAGGTGAGTAGGATATGAGTTGGAATGGGTTGGATATGATGTGATAGTTTATAGCCTAAGATCAAATTCAAATTTGAATGTTGAGAATGGTGAGTTGACAAAGTGTGTAAGGGAAGATTTGGTGAAGTTTGTGAGTGTGATTGTAGAGGTGAGGAAGATAATGAATCAGGAATGTGTGGTAGAGAATGTTAGGATGTGACATATAGGAGCCTTTGTGGGGAATGTTGAAGATAACAAGTACAACAAGGTACAATGTGCAAGGGAATGTGAGTTGCTTGTGGAGGATAAGCTTGGAGAAGGTTTATGTGGGAAAGGTTTAAGCTTGGAGATGATATTGGTGATGAATAAAAAAATAATCAAAGGATTAATTATGGAATAATCATATTGCCATTAAGAGAGAAAAGAGTTATGCAATAATGATTAAGGAATTACTTGGGGATTGGTAGAGAATGTTTGGATGGTGTAGGAAGGTTTGTATAATCATTTGTTGGGTAAAAGAGTTTAGACAAATAATTAGAGAATGTATAAGTAGGAAGTGAGGTGATAAGTGGTGTAGAGGAATATGGGAGTTTGTAAAACATTTATAAGTTGGAAGGTGAAAAAACTTAAAGTATAATCAAACTTCAAATACCACAAACTTAATTAGTCATATAGACATAATCCATGATTATCAACAATGGACATGATCAATAATCATCTTGATGCAAACAAGCTAAGTGCTTTGCATATCAAGTAAAGCACATCCCGTAAAGGGAAAGAATGAATTTACGCAAAGTGACCTTTAAATTAGTTTGACCAAAAAGGTAGTAAAACCCATTACGTGATTAGAGACAACATAAATATGGATTAAGGTCAAGAGACTACTTTCGTTTGATGGTATGTTAAAATTCTACTAGGTTTAGAAAAGTAGTTTCGGGCTTGGCTAGAGACGTTTGATAAAGATAATGAATTGGCATTTTATTGAAAACGAGAGAATATGTTTTTGCTCCTCCCTAAGTCTAAACCTTGTTTTGAGTGTTTTTAATAAACCAAGTATCATATTCATACCTATATTGAAAGATCCACATGTGTCGGGTAAGAGGAAAGTCGACAAATTAAAAGTGTGCCAATCCTTAACAGCCAATGACGTGTTCTCTCATGCATCAGTGCACCAAGATCATGTGTTGATTCCTTGTTCAAGTTGTAGATCTTTTTTCCCTTTCCGTGGCCTTTTGAATCAACTAAATTGGAGTCCAGATGAAGGAGTTATGGCCAAAATACTAAAGCATCATTTGCGGTCATCATATAAACTTGTTTTCTTCATTTGACTTTGTTTCTTCACTTGATTATCTTCTAACACAGATATAAGGCGTGTTCCTATCTTTTAAGCTTTTGATAATGATTTTAAGTGTCTCTTAATATATATTTTCATCATTAAAATACAAAGAATATCTTAGTCATCATTTTGCACCAACAAACTAAAGACGAGATAGGTTGGAAACCGATCATGTATAACTTTATATGTATCTTACCAATGAAGAAAACATTACATCAATTGGTAGACCATAGATGTAGGGGGTTTTCACATCATGGTTTGGTGTTTGTTTTGGCTTTATTATAGGTGTCTTATGTGTATTTACTTACCCTTTGTTTATTGACTGATGCCAACACGATATCAACAAGAACTGGAGACAAATAGGAATGAAAATCGGTCATGCGTAACTTAATATGTATCTTACCAACCAAGAAAACATTATATCGATTGGTAGACTATAAATTGTAAGGGTCTTCACTTTATGGTTATCAGTTATTTGACATTACCATTGGTTTTTGTAATAGATTGCGTTCGAACTTCATTTTTCTTTCGTTACTTAGGTTTATATGTTGTAGTTATGTGCTATAAATGTGTTGATGGAAATTTGATGGCCCTTGGCAGATGTAATGTTTCTAACGTAACGGATTCATCATCTCTTTTTACATTTTGTGCGGATTATTGATTCATTGTTCATGTTCATCGTATTCCTTGAGATGTAGCTAATTACTTCTTTCAGCGTAACCATTGTTCATGTGGTGTCGTGATTGTTTAATATGGTCGGTACTGCTTTATAGATAAGGCAACGTAACTGATGTTAGTTTATGGTACAACACATGGCATAATATCGTATAATTACCGGCTACAAGCGCTCCGCGGGTAGAAATCCTTGTTATCCTACATTGATAGAAGGTTGTAACCTACAATATTCAAATTTAAAACCTCTTATTAAACTAATTGTGGTTGGCGTGCGAGAGGATTTGTCTTTCACGCGTGAGAGTCTCATCGAAGAGGTAATGTGCTGATGCCGGTCGCACATTGAGGGGTGAGTGATGTAGTATTGTTGTGACAGGAATTGAGAGATATTTAGTGACTAAGACCTACACCCGATCTTAAATTTCTCAAACCTATTTCACCTTCACATTTACAAAATTAATCAAATTGTATCTCTCTTTGAACTAGCAAGGACAGACCTAAATCGCACACACATTGATCAAATACATCTAGAATAGTAAACAATTATATAAACACAAATTTTAAAAATCGAATGCAGTTTAAAGAAGTCAAAGTGTTTTATACAAATTTAACTCTACGCCACAAAATTTATAAGTGCCTCAAGACCTTTTGAAATTTACTTTACCTTGATTTTGTCAACGCTTATTATGATTTAGTACTAAGTGTGAAGAGTGCATTTCTAAGGAAAAGCACAGGAAATACTTTTCGTTCATGGAAACCCTCACCCACATTTACGGGAAAACAACATGCAAGCAAAAGAGAATAGTCCTGAGCAGCCTGTTATTCACATTCTCAAAGTAAAAGCATGAGAGACAAAAGTGAAAAGCAAGAGAGAAAAAAGTGTTTGAACGAGAGAGAGAGTGATATTATTGGTTGTTTGATGAGGTGTCATTTTATACACTATTTCAGGGTCATTTAACCCCTTAAATCATGCAAATATGCCCAGATTATGTGCTTAATCGTTTGTTTTCATGTTTTTAGCACTTGGATGGTATTTGGAGGAAATACATGTGACTTGGGCTCATTTGGAGAAGAAACGGACAAGATTACGGACCTACACCAAATCTCTTGAAGAATTGTGCAAACAGTGCGTGGAGACGGTGTTTCAAGCATAAAGCGACGTCATCGCGATCTATCTAGTGACGACGTCAGGAAATTGACGACGCCGTTAGGACGTAACCGACTCAAATCAGACCTAGAAGATTCTATCTCATGACGGCGTCACGACTATAACTGGACGCCGTTGCGATGATTTCTCTATATATATCAAGCCGAATTTAGGGTTTTAAGTGTGTAACTTTGTATAACTTATGGGAGCCGAACCCTAGGTATTTTGTCAGTGTTTAGGACGACTTTAGGGCCTCAAAACCCTATTGTAACTGACCTTAATCCATGTTTTAATCAAGTAAGATTATCTATCTTTAATCATTCAATATGTCTATGTGTTGTTTGATTGATTTATGTTCTTGCTCTCTTTATAACATGTTAGGCTAAACCCTCCTTTATATTTGCTTATGATTGTATGAAAGTTTGATTGTAGATCCTTTTACTATTGCTTCTTGTGATGAATGTGCGCGTTAGGCTTTAGAAAACTAGCCATAAGATATTAAATTGGCAATATTACGTCTAGGGAACGCGAGTGTTGTAAGAAAGGATACATCGGTGTGTAACAATCTTCATACTACCTTACCCCTAATATGGTTGATCCCTCTTAAGATATTTCAATTGCATTTAATATACTCTTAGGGGCCTTGTAATAGTCTTCATACTACATTACTTGTGCGTTGCCTTAACGGAATATTAAATAGACGGCGGGTTCGTGTAATTCGTTCATGACTTAGGAAATACTTACATAGATCATCACGAGTGTGACAAGGCAACAGGATTAGGAGAAGCAATCTAACGAGTAATGCATGATTAAGCAAATACATTATTTTATCATAAAGTTATCACCAGCAGTTTAGATTATAATTTGTTAAACAAACCAACCTCTCAAACCATTGATTTACCTGCTTTCTATAAAATATCAAAATACAAAAATAATCTTCTTTCAATCTCGTAGATCTCGGTTAAGCTCTATTCGAGCCTTCCCAGCCTATTCTCCTATAGAACGATAACAACCCCCCGAGTCTTGCCTATACTACACTGCAACGATTAGGTACTCTGCCTAGGGAGTTGTAAAACTTCTTGTTGAAGTCCTACGACTACAGCATCATTATTTTATGTGGGTATTTGTGTTTTAGGTTGTGTTTGGTAACAAGCGTCTTGGAGCATTTAGGAGCAACAAGCGACAAGCAGTAAACATTTTAGATGAAAAGCTTGTTTGGCAACACCTCAACAAGCATTTAAATATTGTTTAACTGCTCCAATCTCAAATTCTTCTTGAAGAAGCATTTTAGAACTGCTCCTAGCAGTTTGTTTATAAAATTACATTTATACCCTAAAATATAACATTTGTAATTTCTTTAATTACGTTATATGCCCTTTTTCGTAATTTTATAATTTCTAATTACATCTTACAACTACGTTACCAAACATCTTTTTTTAAAACAAACAACTACTACTTACTGCTCATGTTAACTGCTTACTGCTCATACTACTGCTTACTGCTACTACTACGTGCCGTCAAACATACGTTACATGTATTTTGAAATTAAAAAAATAGAAAAATATAAAAGAAGAGAGAGAGTATTATAATATTCAAGAGAAAGTTGAAGGAATATATTTTGGAGAGAAAAAAATCAATGTGAAACTGACATAACGAAAAACCCCCTTCATCATACCCTTCGCCCTAAGAGCAAAGGGTGTAATGGCATGGGTTTGCCATGCCATTTGGGTCCCACTTGTGCCACCTCACTGCCACATCATTTCAACATAACAACTCAAAATACATCATCCTTCATAACATACCCTCATCCATGTCATTTAGGCCCACCACTAACCAATTTATTCTTTTCTCACTTTTCACACAAACTAATTTTATTTTATTTAAATAAAAATACAAATTACAATACGGAAATTAAAATACAATACGGAATTTAAAAACAATACGAAAATTAAAAAATACATCAGATTATGATTAAACTAATTATTTTCTAGACGTTGTTGCCAAACATGCTCAATCAAATTTCGTTGAAGCATTGCATGCGTTTTCTTATCACGGAGTTCTTTTGCTTTTTTCGGTTGCACTTTGCATCGCTCGATCCATAACCGTGCCAGATTTGGTCTCGGGCAAACATAAGTTTCGCCAACTTTGGATAACGCAAACTTTTGATTTTTCAAAATCATGTTATGCAATATGATGCACGTGTACATGGTTCTTTGTAGCTTGTTCACAGTTCAAGCATGCGCCGGTTGAGCTATTATATTCCAACGACCTTGGAGGACATCAAAAGCACTTTTAACGTCTTTTCAAGCACTTTCTTGTCGACGTTTAAATATGGAATTTTTCTCGTCTCGTGCAACCGTAAATGATTTGACAAAAGTTTCCCACTGTGGATATATACCGTCAGCTAGGTAATAACCTTTTTCAAAAGTAACCCCGTTCACTTCATACAGGACAATCGGGGCGATGTCATCAAGCATGTCGTCACATAACGGAGAATGATTCAAAACTGTAAGATCGTTATTTGCACCTGCTACCCTAAAAAATGCATGCCAAATCCAAAAATACCGCCCCTTAATTGATTTGGGGGTCGTCTGGACTTTATGGGGGCCGCCCAAGATATTTAGGGGACCGTCACCAGAGGACTTTTCTTTTTGAGATTTCGCAAATTTTATTTTCTTAGACTCACTAGTTGATGCTTCACATGAATTAAACCCTAAACCTAATTTATCACCGGAGGGTTTTTGATTGGTTAACATTTCATTTAAGCAATGTGTGCTCTTTTCAAATTTAGTTAGTTTAAGAGCTTCTTCTTTGAGTTTTTCATTCTCAGTTTTAAATGATTGACAATTTGTACATTCGAGATCAACTCCCTTGTTTTTCTTAAATGTAGACAACTTTAATTTTAGTTCACTAAGTTCGTTTTCTAAACTGTTTCTAATAGCTTTTAGCCGTTTGTTCTTAGTGATTATTTTCAAACTCATCTTGCAAAGTTTATCATACTCATTATCTAAAGTAAGATCATGTATTGATGAATTTTCATCACTAAAGTAAGAGGAATCGGAACATACCTCATTTGATCTCATCATCTTCTTCATCGCTATCACTCCAAGAACCTTCGACGAATGCTCTTTGGTTCTTGTCTTTCGGTGGTTTTAGACATTCTCCAATAAGACGATTTGGATCACTGGATCTAAAATATTTTATATCACTTTCGCCGTTCTTGTCAGCTCGGCTTCTTTGGAACGTCTTTTTGTCGTTCCCAGGTTGTCTCACGAATCTACCTCTTCTCTTGAAGAACTTCTTGAAGTCTCTAACCGCCATGGTGTATTCTTCGTCTTCACTTCCGGAAGTCGAACACTCCTCATCACTAGATTCTTTCTTAGCCTTTAAAGCAAGAGATTTTTTATCCCTTAGCTTTGACTATTTCAGAGTCTTTCTTGATGATCATCTCGTGAACTTTGAGATTCCTGATGAGTTCATCAAGAGACAGTGATGTTAAGTCTTTTGACTCTTCAATCGCCGTGACCTTTGCTCTCCATTTAGGATGTAGAGCCCTAAGAAACTTCCTAACATAATTCTTGCTAGAATAACATTCATCAAGAGATTTTAGACTAGTAATAATAATATTAAATCTAGCAAAAGCACTATCTATAGATTCGTCTTCAGAAATGACGAATTTTTCATATTGTTGTACCAAAAGGTCGATCTTGTTATCTTTGACTTGGTTATTACCTTGATGGGTGATTAACAAATTTTTCCAAATTTCTTTTTCCGTATTACACATGAAATTTCTCTTATATTCTTTTCTTGGAAAATCATTATAAATAACCATTTTGGCTTCATTATTTTCAGCAAGCCTCTTTTTAAGATCACCACTTTGTTTTTCAAAAGGGATAACCTCATCTAATTTGGTTTTCGGATTTTGTTGAATAGGTTGAAAATCAGCGTTAGTAATAACATGCCAAAGATCAAGATCTTTTGATTTAACATATGTTTCGAATCTATTTTTCTAATAAATAAAACTATCACTTTCAAATAGTGGTGGTATTTGCATGGATTGCCCTTCTAGATATTTGTCAGAATCCATAGATTGATCCAAGCTTTTAAATATAGTATATTTTAAAATCTTGAGTTACCTCGGCTTCTGATACCAATTGTGGAAACTAGAAGGAGAGGGAGGGGTTAAATAGTTTACATGTTAATTAGCGTTTTAAAATTTTACTTTTAAAATTGTTAGATTTGATTATATGTTCAACCAATTCAATAGTATGAACCAATCACGATAACTATCTAATTGTAATATCTACACAAGCAATATAAAGAGATAAAGGAAAGAACGATCAAACCAAGACACCAAGTTTTATAGTGGTTCGGCTACGAAGCTCTTCTTCGCCCTACTCCACTCCCCGAGTATCCGACTCAAGATTTCACTATGTCAACAAGCTCCCTTCAGGCGGAGAAAACAGTTTACACGTTGCTTCCGTTATATTCTAACATTAAGCTAAATGTCAAGTCCTAATCTTAGCTAGAATCAATCTACCACTTCACAAGTAATACACAATCACAAGATCTACACTATCGGATTTACACACAATCCGATTTATACAATTACTCAGGATAATCAAAATAGAGTTTTGAATCTTAGAAAAAGAGAGGAGAAATCACTAATCTATAACACTTCGTTTCTTGGCGAATACAAGTGTTCTTCTCTTGCACTTGATAGAAGAAAGAAGAAGATAAAAGATGAGATTTGATCACTTGAAACAAGATTAAACTATGTTAGTGATCAAGATATTTAGTGAGAGAAAGAAGGTTTAGAGAGAGAAAGAAGACTGAAAAAATCATGTAAAGAGGTCTATTTTTCTGCTGAGAATAGTGCAGTATTTATAACCAGGAATTCCTAACGGTCAGCTGGTGGCAGTCCCGGCGGTCCCAGATATATCTAGGGGCCGCCTAGGCCCTTAGGGGGTCACCCTAGACTGACGCTCTGATTTTTGTCCTTTTGTGAGAATGGTTTATCCTGGTGAGTTTTATTTCGTTTTGGGGGGGAAATTTGAATTTCAAGTTTTATGTTTTTAAATAAAACATTATTTTTATTTAACAAAACTATTTAATGTAATTATGTAAAAATATAGTTTTGTAGAAAAGTGATGGATTAAGAAGAAAAAATATTTTCTTGATCACTAATTAAGTTTAATGATTTGTTTATCCATACCTTAAGTGATATATGTCGAAATGGAAGTTTACGATTAATAACATGTAAACGTTTATTTTTATCGTGAATGTTTTTACATTTTGTCCTCTTCAAAACGTAGAGAAGTCAAAAAATATAAATAACGTTTTTAAGCATTATTTTTATTAACACATACAAAAAAATTTTAAACAATCGCGGGCGCAATGTTCCTCCATTTGTAAGTATTCATCTAACGCATCAGGTGATGTGCCGTATGCCAATTGGCGTACGGCGGATGTGCATTTCATAATCACACTAAAACCCATTAGACCCGTAGCATCGAGTCGGACAACAAAAAAATTAAAATGAGCAGGTAGAGGATCATGTGTTTGAATATAATTTTCAATACCTTGGACTATTTCTAAAAATAGTGAACGGTTCATACGATATCGACGTCTAAAATAGTAGGCCGGATATTTTGGGGATGGACCAAAATAGTCGGCCATTAAACGTGCTTCAGCAATATCACGTTCACGATTGATTGGATTACGACTTCGACATTGCACTTGCTGATCTTGATTAATAAGTTGCATAACCAGATCGATGTCTTCAATATCATCAAGATCGGACGTATCCGAATAGTCTGAAGAAGCACTCATTATTTTGTTTGTGTTTTGAGAGAATTAGAAAGTTTGCAAGTTTTTTGTGTGTTTTGAAAATAAGATGAATGGGATATATATAATAAGAGAGGGTATTAAAAAGAAATTAAATGCAAAATAACCGTTGTTAAACGGATTTATTTTTTTGAATGCCCTCAAAATGTTCTTGAAGAGTTTTGAAAAATGGAATGACCTCCGTGAGGTAACATGTCTTGGTTTGTGATAAGTGTAGAATACACATATCCATTTGTACCTAAAATAACCCAATTAAACCCAAAACAGTCCAAAAATGGCAAAAATATGCTTGTATTTGTGTTTTGTGTGTGCAGGTACGGATATATCAAAAATCACAAGAAAACCGTCAAAAACGGGCAAGCGCGGACACGAGAATCAGAAGAGTACAAAGCCGAAGCCAGAAAAGTCAAGCCTCAGTCAAAATCAGCCAAGAAAAGTCAAAGTCAGTCAAAGATGGTCAAACTAAGTCAAACACAAAAGGACAAATCCTCAAAATATTTCACTTTGGTCCCTCAACTCTCACAAAAGTCCAAAAATGTCCCCTCCTCCCTTATTGGGCCCAGGAAAGCTTAATGGGCCTCTATAAACCTAGGAAACCCTATCCGGATCCCAAAAGCCCAATTCATAAGCCCATTACTAGCCCACTTCCCTTTTAAATAAACCACAAGGGCTAAACTTGCAATTTTCGAAAGTTATTTATAACTAGAAAAGAGAAAGGAAAGAGAGGGGCTAGAAGTGCAATTTCCTCAAACTATAACTGAAATAACTGTCAAAAAAATGGGCGCCATTTCCATTTACTATTCACCCGTCGTCCCATCTTTACCCAAGCTGTAAGATCAAAGGGCAAACGTAAATCAAGGGGTTAGATGGTCAATTCATGAGCTCGTTAACACTAAGGAGGGGTCATATCAGTCAAATCAAGG